>SJXQ01011515.1:253767-361462 GCA_006408695.1 Aepyceros melampus | reverse complement strand
TCTAGTCAAGGCTATGGTTTTTCCTGTGGTCATGTATGGATGTGAGAGTTGGACTGTGAAGAAGGCTGAGCGCAGAAGAATTGATGCTTTTGAACTGTGGTTTTGGAGAAGACTCTTGAGAGTCCCTTGGACTGCAAGGAGATCCAACCAGTCCATTCTGAGGGAGATCAACCCTGGGACTTCTTTGGAAGGAATGATGCTAAAACTGAAGCTCCAGTACTTTGGGCAACTTATGCGAAGAGTTGACTCATTGGAAAAGACCCTGATGCTGGGAGGCATTTGGGGCAGGAGGAGAAAGGGACGACCGAGGATGAGATGGCTGGATGGCATCATGGACTCAATGGACGTGAGTCTGAGTGAACTCTGGGAGGTGGTGATGGACAGGGAGGCCTGGTGTACTGCGATTCATGGGGTCGCAAAGAGTCCAACACGACTGCGCGAGTGAACTGAACTGAGTCCTTGGCCTAGAAAAATAAATTAGTTTAGTATTCATTGTTGCCTAATATAGCATTAATTGAAAGTCCTTCACTGAGACCCTTATTTAAATGTACTGGAAATTTAGATGCTTAAATAAAGCCTTGAATTGGAAAACAGTAAGATGTGTGAATGTCAAAATTTTAAAAACCATTTGTCGTGGAGATGAACCAATTAGAAAAGATACTGCCTGTTAACAAATGAATATGGTACTACTTGTGCCTATCAGCTCTTTTAGGTGTTTGTGAAATTTTGCCTGAGGGAGTATTTACTCCGGAGAATTAGAAGAGATTAGATTAATAGGAGGCAAATTAAAGCTTTTGCACAAAGAGGAACAGTGTGTCAGAGGCTCTGGTGATTACATCTTTGCAAGTATACAAAGGATCAGCTTGGAAATAATTTTATTTACTTAGTAAATACTTATTAAATGTCTGTTGGGTGAACCTGAGAGTTCATCTATTAAACTTTTCTCATTATGTTCTCAAATTTATTTAAAATAAATGATAAAGCTGGAAGAAATTTCAGGGTCATTTAACACTTTTTTTCCCCCCCAAATGAAGAACTGATGCCCAGACTGATTAAGTAACAAATTTTTTTTTTTAGCTATTTCTCATGTGCCAAGCATTTGTCTAGGTGCTGAGGATATAAAAGCATGAGGACTCTTCTTTCAGGCAGTGTACATTTAAGAGCAAAGAGAGAGAAAATAAGTAACTAAGGAAGCAAGATGCTTTCAGTAGTGATGAAAGCCAAGGAAATGAAGAAACAGTGGGATGTGAAAGAGGGACTGTGACTGAGAATTGCCCACTTTTGAGTTGATGTTTAAGGAATTCTGCTTGAGGAGGTTTCATTCAGCTGTTACCTCAATGAAAGGAGAGGCCAAGCTTATAAAGATCTGAGGCAGCCTTTTTAAGCAGAGGAACAAGTATGAAGACAGATTGACACACGGGAAGTATAGAAGGCCCATGTCACTTAGTTTGCAAACTAGCCCCTATATACGGAGGGCAACGAGAGACCAAAGAAAGAGCCAGAACTCTCCAGACTGGTAGATGACTTGCTTAATAAGCAAGGAATTTATATTTGGGTGGCAGCAGGACAAGTAGATTTCCACACTTACCAGAATCTTATAAGTTATATGGAAGCCTTAATTATGTTTAGTTACATTTCCTGTCCAGATGGTTACATCAACACATTGCTCTCTCCAAGCTGTGTCCTTGGAACAGCTCCCACTGTGGGAATGGTGGGTGGACTGTACATTCCAAGGATAGGGGAGGAGGCAATGAGCTTCTGATTGCCCAGGTCCAGCTTGAGTGTCTACCAGTGGAGATCTCATCCTCTTGATGATCTGCTCCCCAACAGACTTTGAAGTGCAGAGAGGAAGTGAGAGGGGCTAGGTCACAGAGGGCTTTCTAGTCTTGGTGAGAAGTTTGTTTTATATTCCAAGTTTTAAGTAGATATATTTATACTCGTAATTATCGTATACTGTATATAGCAGGTACACATACATGACATGGGTGATAAGATATGATTTATATTTTTTGAAAGATCATTCTGACAGAAGGAGAATCACTTTAGGAGGCTATTTTACTCATGTAGAAAGTAATGACACTGTGAGCTATAGTAGTAGATGTGAGTTTGAAAGAAGAGAATGGTTATAGAACTTATTTTGAACATTAAGGATGAAGCAAAGGGATCACAGTTGCCTCTTAGTTTTATATAAGTTGATAGTGATGCTGGTAAACTGAGATGGATACACTGGAGGAAGACGAGGTGTTCTACATGTAGAAGAAATCAATTCTGTTCTGGACTTGTGAACTATGAGATGTTTGTAGGCTACTTTTTGGAGATGTCTGGTGGGCTATTGGACTGTTAGATTATGAATTGGGAGCTGATGAGGAGGTCAGCCCTAGAGACAGAAACTGGAAATTATGTGCATACTGATGGTATTTAAAGCCAAAGTTCAAGATAAGATCTCTTATGGAGGGAGAACATACAGAGACGAGAACTGAAGTCTAAATCCTGAGGCTTACCAAAATTAAGATTTTGGACACCGGGAATACCTAAGAATAAAGGTTGAGAAGCAATGGCCCTTACAAAGGAAAAAAAATAAAGGTGAGGTGATGTCACAGAAGTCAGGAAGTCCTCAAGTGACACTAAATCCCAGGTTACTCAACTCGTAGACAAGTACTATTTATAATGCTGTGTGCATGCCTTCCTACTTCTGTTTATGTCTCATATATTACTGTAGAATAAAAAAAGGAAAGTTGTGTCAAACATTGGCTAAATCTTTAACTTAATATTCTGCCTGTCATTGCCTAATAGGCCTGTTTGATTTGTTTTGATCATACTTTGGTTGTATTTTTCTAGTGTATTTGAAATTGTGCTGTGCTTAGTAGCTCTGTCATGTCTGACTCTTTGCAACCTCATGGACTGTAGTCTGCCAGGCTCCTCTGTCCATGGAGATTCTCCAGGCAAGAATACTGGAGTGGGTTACCATGCCCTGCTCCAGGGGATCTTTCCAACCCAGGGACTGAACCCAAGTCTCATGCATTGCAGGCAGATTCTTTACCATCTGAGCCACCAGGGAAGATTTCTTGAATTTAGAATGCCTCTGGTCTATTCAGTCCTAATGATGGTCAAACTGGCTGATGTTTGGAACCAGGATGAGATGTTATTATTATTACTATTTTTTTCTTTTTGCACATGTCCTTCCTTCCCACAGTAATTATCTCCTTAATGGTACTTCACAGAAGGCAGCAGCTTCCTGTTTCAGTCTTTCTGACATCCAAAACCCAAACCTCAGGAAGAGCTTTATATATCTCTGCCCTTTACTTGAATCAATTGCCAAATCTTGCTGCTTCACTTTATATTTGCAGCTTTTCCCATCTCCCTCTACTGCTGCTCTTGTATTTACTGGATGATTCTTGTCATTGAAATACTTTGCCTATAAGAAGTCCATCTGTTCCATTTCTGCCTACTTCCTCTGTTCAAATGATCCTTTCTGTGGTTCTGGCTTTTCCATTCTTACTCTTAAATCTTACATAGGCTTCCCATTCCCTCAAGAGTCAAGTTCACAATCCTTGCCCACATCATATGGCCAGGGTCTGAGTGATTTCGTTTTTCTCATCCCATCCGCCATGTCTAGCTTCTTTCTTTTTTTCCTAGGCTTTCACAATTCTCTTTTTCATAATTATTTCAAATTTTCCTTTGAGCAGACCGTCTTTTTAAAGGCTATTCAAAATACAAGAAAAACAAGACTTTTTTTTTGTCATTTCTTGCTGAAGGATATTTCAGTTACTCATGATACAAGTTTAGCATATTAAATGTTTATCTGATAAAGTTAATATGCAACACACATCAAGTTATTTTATCTTGCAGCCCCTCTAAAATGTGCCTATTCCAAGCCAAAAAGGCACTGACAGAAAATGATCTAACGATGCCCTTCAGGCAGGTACAAAGGAAAACCTTGAAAAAGTGTGGGGCTCTGCAATGAGCCAATACAGTGAATGAAAAAAATGTTCTTGATTACAAAGTGCCTATTTTTACTCTGACCTTTGATTTTGTTATCCTGCATGAATATATAGATGGCAGGATGCTCAAACTAAAAAGGGGAACAGTTAGTAAGCACCAGTTGCCATGAGAGCAGAGACCTGTTTGTGTCACAGATCTTGGCAAAGATCAAACCGGAGATCAAAGGCTTTGATAAAATATGGCTGAGCTTAGTGGCTCATCACCTCTTCCCACAAGCGGTAGGGAGTAGTAGTTTGTGACTGTCTGCTGCCTGAGGTGTGCGTCTAACAGGGAGTCCACATGAGAGCTGCTGGCTGGGACTGAGGTCAACCTGGATGGTAATGATGATGATCAGAGCTGAGAGAAGAGTTGGGATGCCAGGTTCCAGCAGGAGTTAACATAACAGATATGAAGGTATTAAAGCACCAAGCTTACTGTGATCTCAGACAGATGTGACAACAGCTGGAGAAAGCTGCAGGAGCAAAATAAGCAGCAGTGGCTTCAAAGAGAGCTGAAAGATTGCAGCTTTAGGTCAGTGATATTTGGGAAACTCTCAGAGAGGAGAGTTGGGGGGCATCTATTTTTCTGTCTCTGACATTATTTTCAAAAGGCTGAAAGTTAACCAACTCTGCCTATTCCTTATGCTGATACATACTACCTAAATACACATCTAAAAGGTATGTATTTACATGGGTCTAGTATAGTCACTAGGAGTCGGACACAACGGAACGACTTTACTTTCACTTTTCACTTTCATGCATTGGAGAAGGAAATGGCAACCCATTCCAGTCTTCTTGCCTGGAGAATCCCAGGGATGGGGGAGCCTAGTGGGCTGCCGTCTCTAGGGTTGCACAGAGTCGGACATGACTGAAGTGACTTAGTAGCAGCAGCAGCAGTATAGGCAATAAATATTTGGCCTTCTCCATAAATATTTGTCAAAGGAAGAAGAGAAGGAAAAATGAGAGGGAAAATTGGTTGGAGGGTAACATTTTCATGAACATTTCTAACTAAGAGGTACTCATAAGAGCAAGACTGGTATTGTAAGTAGGTAGCAGGCAAAATGGCAACATTTGAGGAAATAGATCTATCTCCTTATTTTCTCCCCAATACCTGTCTGTGAAATTTATACTGTTACTTATTCATTTCCAAGTGTCATGAATCTTTTCAGGCTTGAAGAGCTACTTATCAAAATGTAAATAACTCTTATGAAGGAATGGATCATAACTATATGTTTGATATACTTTAATTGACAATTAGTTAAATACATGGCCATTTTGGAAAGGGGCACAGACCAGTTACCTAGGTGGGTTTCTCTACTCCAAATTTCAGGAGGAAAATCCGTTTTAACGCACTTGAAAGAGTTAGGAGCCTCTCCTTTCTTCTATTACAATTCTGAATAGTGCTAACACTGACAAAAATAATCTGGTCTCACCTAGTGTCACTATATAAGTGACTTGGAACCTGATTTCAAATGGTACACCTGATTCATTCCATGAAGATATTTTGATCCTAAAGTGCAACACATTCAAACAAAGGTTTATATATATGCAATGGTATACACACAAATGAGTGTGTGTGTGTGTGTGTGTGCATATTTGTAGTTGGGAAAGAGTTAAATTCAGAGGCATTTCTTTGAGCTTGTTAGTGCTGATCAAAAATTCACACAGCTCAGATAGAGTTTCAGACACATATTTACTCAGGAAACAAACCTGGAGAATTAGCATCTCGAATGACACACTGAACACTATAGCTGACTCATTTTTTCAGTTTTACTCTTACCTTTTAATAGTTGTAGAAAAAAATATTTAGATTTACAAAATGGATGACAGAATAATTCCATTTCTAGAAGCAGCATCAGGGAATATGATTGGATTTCACTGTCCTTATTCTTTTCTAAAGACAGCTGAGAGCCTGGTAAGGTGCAGAAATTAATGTGCAGTGAGTGTAAATGCAAATTTCAAATAATTAGCCTCCTGCGGAACAATTCTTCATCTTCAACAAATATCCCAGTACTCTTCCTGTTCTTCTGATGAAGGCCAATTGGCCAAGAGTTTGAATTGCTTGGAAAAATTCCTTCAGGAAGGAAATGAAGAAACTGTGACAAATGAATCATTTTTGCTCATTGTTTTGGAACATGTTAGTGATATAGTGCTTTGGGAAATATTTAAACTTATGCCTATTTGAGTTTTGGTTGCTGTGACCCTGTCAGTTGTTTCTCATTGTTTTGCCATTATCATACTTTAGGTGAGTCCAATTTGGATTCTGTTTTGGAAATGACTGAGAATTTGCCCACTTTCTGTCTGAATTTTCCCAGTGTTTGTAATTGGCTTAGGTGGTTTAGGCTGTATTAAAAAAATAAACTTCTGAGCATATTTGGTCAATACATTTATAATTCAGTGAAGGTAAATGTCTCAGTGAGTCAATTATTTAATATAGGCTCTGATGGGTGTCAGATCTCAGGATGATTCCAGCTCTATTTCTTATAAGCTGTGGATGCTGACAAATCATTTAATCCTACTACACTTCAGTTTCATCGTCTATAAAATGGATAGTACCTGAAGAATCTGTGGTGAGCATGAAAGCAAATGATGTATATAACATTCTTAGCTATTATTTAACAGTTTACAATATATAAACTAGGTGATGGGCTATGACGGCTGTATCCAATAGAAGTATAATGCAAGCCACATTGTTGTTCAGTCATTCAGTTGTGTCTGACTCTTTGCAACCCCCATGGACTGCAGCATGCCAGGCTACCCTGTCCTTCACTATCTCGTGGAGTTGGCTCAAACTCATGTCCATTGAGTTGATGATGCCATACAACCATTTTGTCCTCTGTTAATCCCTTCTCCTTCTGCCTCCAATCTTTCCCAGCATCAGGGTCTTTTCCAATGAGTCAGCTCTTCACATCAGTTGGTCAAAGTATTGGAGCTTCAGCATCAGTCCTTCCAATGAGTATTCAGGGTTGATTTCCTTTAGGATTGACTGGTTTGATCTCCTTACCATCCAAGAGACCCTCAAAAGTCTTCTCTAGCACCACAGCTCAAAGGCATCAATTCCTCTGAAGCTCACCCATTTTTATTGTCCAGCTCTCACATACATACTTAACTACTGGGAAAACCATGGCTTTGACTATACAGACCTTTGTCAGCAAAGTAATGTCTTTGCTTTTTAATATCCTGTCTAGGTTTGTCATAGCCTTTCTTCCAAGGAGCAAGCATCTTTAAATTTCATATCTAATTTAAAATTTTCCAGTAGCTCCATTAAAAAAGTGAAAAAGATGAAATTAATTCTGATGATATATTTTATGTACTCCACTATTTCCAAACATCACTTCAACATTTAATCTACAAGGAAATTATCAAAAAGCTATTTTACATCTTTTCCCTCATTACCATGTTCAATCCAGTGTGTGTTTTATACTTCTAGCACACTTTGATTTGGATGATAAATTTTCAGCAGATAATATAAAGAGTAGTTCTGGCAAACCATGAAGTTGTGTTTAGCTAAAGCCTATTTTACCCTGCTTTGGTTTATAAGTTAAAATGAATTGAAATTTGCATTTCTCTGATAATGAGTGATGTTGAGCATCTTTTCATGTGTTTGTTAGCCATCTGTATGTCTTCTTTGGAGAAATGTCTGTTTAGTTCTTAGGCCCATTTTTTGATTGTGTTGCTTATCTTTCTGGAATTGAGCTGCAAGAGTTCCTTGTATATTTTTGAGATTAAAATTCTTTGTCAGTTGTTTCATTTGCTATTATTTTCTCCCATTCTGAAGGCTGTCTTTTCACCTTGCTTATAGTTTCCTTCGTTGTGCAAAAGCTTTTAAGTTTAGGTCCCATTTGTTTATTTTTGCTTTATAGCATTGAAACATGTATATTATCATATGTGAAATAGATTGCCAGTCCAGGTTCAATGCATGAGACAGGGTGCTCAGGGCTGGTGCACTGGAATGACCCTGAGGGATGGGTTGTGGAGGGAGGTGGGAGGGAGGGTCAGGATGGGGAACACATGTACACCATTGGCTGACTCATGTGAATGTATGGCAAAAACCACCACAATATTGTAATTAGCCTCCAATTAAAATAAAAAAAAAGACTAAGAAAAAAGGAATTAAAATTAAAAGTTCAATTTTTCAGTTGCACAAGCCACATTTCAACTGTTTATTGGCCATGCATGCCTAGTGGGTAATGGTATTGGACTTCTCAAGGGTAGAAAGATATGATACAAGGAAGTAAGTGTCCAGAGCACAGGAGCTTGAGCCTTCATCTGCCTGGTCTTATTAAAAGCCTTAGCTTCCCACTTGTCTCTGCTCTATTTTTCCTACTCTTGGGCCTAAAAAAGAGGACAATAAGCTATTGCTTCTTGACAGCCATCTGGGTCAATCATATATTGAAAGAGACAGCAAGGAAAGTTGAATTTTATGGTGATATTTGTTGCTCAGAGCAGACTTCCTGCTTTGAGAGGACCTTCCTGGAGGGCGGAAGCAGGGATATTAACAATGGGCACCAGCAAACGATCACGTATAATCCTATAATCTTCACTGTGTTTGGAGAGCTACAACTCAGGCAGGGCCATCATAAATGAAATCAGTTTAGGAATGAACCCAAGAGAGAATATTATTGTGACTGATTTTTGCTCTTGGGAGGTCAGGTTCAGCTGCAGTGGGTGGTGACTGTGAAGCTGGAGTCCTTGCAAAGCAGGGCAGATTTATAGCAGTGTCCTGATTGCAGCAGCAGTGAAATAGATACACCTGCATAAGGGAGCCTTCTCTAAATCTGTGACAAAGGACATGTAAACACGTCAAAAGTACAGTCCCTGTATCTTCTATTTGTGGGTAGTCGAGTTGAGGAGATAAGACACAAGAAGAGGGAGGTTTTAATTATATATGAGATAAAAGTGCACAACAGTATTCAAAAAATGATAAACTAGAAAATGATGAATTACCAAATTAATGATAGTGGTAGTGAGATCATGTGAATGTATGGCAAAAACCACCACAATATTGTAATTAGCCTCCAATTAAAATAAAAAAAAAGACTAAGAAAAAAGGAATTAAAATTAAAAGTTCAATTTTTCAGTTGCACAAGCCACATTTCAACTGTTTATTGGCCATGCATGCCTAGTGGGTAATGGTATTGGACTTCTCAAGGGTAGAAAGATATGATACAAGGAAGTAAGTGTCCAGAGCACAGGAGCTTGAGCCTTCATCTGCCTGGTCTTATTAAAAGCCTTAGCTTCCCACTTGTCTCTGCTCTATTTTTCCTACTCTTGGGCCTAAAAAAGAGGACAATAAGCTATTGCTTCTTGACAGCCATCTGGGTCAATCATATATTGAAAGAGACAGCAAGGAAAGTTGAATTTTATGGTGATATTTGTTGCTCAGAGCAGACTTCCTGCTTTGAGAGGACCTTCCTGGAGGGCGGAAGCAGGGATATTAACAATGGGCACCAGCATAACGATCACGTATAATCCTATAATCTTCACTGTGTTTGGAGAGCTACAACTCAGGCAGGGCCATCATAAATGAAATCAGTTTAGGAATGAACCCAAGAGAGAATATTATTGTGACTGATTTTTGCTCTTGGGAGGTCAGGTTCAGCTGCAGTGGGTGGTGACTGTGAAGCTGGAGTCCTTGCAAAGCAGGGCAGATTTATAGCAGTGTCCTGATTGCAGCAGCAGTGAAATAGATACACCTGCATAAGGGAGCCTTCTCTAAATCTGTGACAAAGGACATGTAAACACGTCAAAAGTACAGTCCCTGTATCTTCTATTTGTGGGTAGTCGAGTTGAGGAGATAAGACACAAGAAGAGGGAGGTTTTAATTATATATGAGATAAAAGTGCACAACAGTATTCAAAAAATGATAAACTAGAAAATGATGAATTACCAAATTAATGATAGTGGTAGTGAGGATGTTGGAGGTCACATGAAAGGAGATTGTTATGAACTGGGCTCATCCGAGAAGACAGTCAAACCTGAATTCTTTCTTGAAGGAATTTTTTTTTCCCCCCAGAGTAAGAGTATAGATTGAATAGAAGTACTAGGTCAGAACAATGTAGGATGTGTTTGCTAGTATGGAGAATTCAGAAGTAAATTGTTGGAGCCAAAAATGTGAATAGGTCTGTTCAAGATGCTTTTTTCTCTAGACAATGGACAGCTTTTGAATGTTTGAATGACAGTATCAAAAAAATTGATTTTGTAGGAATGTAACTGTTAGAGTGACACACTGGTAACAGAATTTTATAGTTTCCTGAGGTATTTGAATTTATTATTTAGCAAAATCCTCATTAATAACTGTGAGAAAGTCAGGCAGGTGTAATTATCTTCTTTTTACAGAAAAAGATGCTAAGAATCACAATTAAGTTAGTTGCTCAGAGTCACATGGCTAGTGAGTGGTAGAGGGGACTAGAATCCAGGTATCTTCACATTCAGTCTAGGGTTCAATATCTCTAATATATGTCAGTATATCTTTTAGAGGTGTGTGCCTACTAAGTCATTTCAGTTGTGTTTGACTCTTTGCAGCCCTATGGACTGTAGCCCAGCAGGCTCCTCTGTCCATGGGATTCTCCAGGCAAGAATATTGGAGTAGGTTGCCATGCCCTTCTCCAAGATCCCCTTGGGGATCTTCCCAACCTAGGAATCAAACCCATGTCTCTTACATCTCTTGCATTGACAGGTGGGTTCTTTACCACTAGTGCTACCTGGTAATCCCATCTTTTAGAGGTAGAGCTTCTTAAAAATGATGAAATGTCCCTGGAGATTCATGTACTTTTTGATCTACTGAGTAGGTCTATTGAAAGGGATTGCTTGATTTGGACTATCCCTGGGCAATATTATCAATAAGTGAAGCTGGCCATTGCATAGGTGTTTTCAGTTCCTTCAATTTTTCAGCCACACTAAGTCCAAATTTGTCATGTCTCAATAATATAACCAGGTGGTTAGGGTCTCCTATTGCTGGGGCAAAACTCCTACCTCCTGACCATTTTGTGGACTTAAAATGTATCTATTTCATGTCTTATTTTTTCTGGAAGTGCCCAGAAGTTTCTAGCAGAGGGTGATTAACAGCTCATTGGTATTAACTTCTGCTAGTAGTTTAATGAACTCATTTATTGCTTTCCTTTATAGTAATGCTAAAACTCTTCAAATGCTAAGGGGAGGATTTTATCATTTTATAAAGTTTTGAGGTATGAGTCAGTAGAAATATTTTTATACCTCTGTTCCTGCTCAGGGTGGTCTCATTTCTTTCCCACAAGTACCCCGTTTTATACCACTTAGGAAAGTGAAAGTGGAAGTCACTTGGTCGTGTCCAACTCTTTGTGAATCCATGGACTATACAGTCCATAAATTCTCTAGGCCAGAATACTGGAGTGGGTAGCCTTTCCCTTCTCCAGGGGATCTTCTCAACCCAGGGATCAAACCAAGGTCTCCCACATTGCAGGCAGATTCTTTACCAGCTGAGCCACAAGGGAAGTTTCGTACCACTTATGAGTTCTGATCAAATGCCAGCCTGTGTCCAGGCTCCATTCAAGGATCTTTTCACTCATTAGTTTCCCACCTCTAACTACCCTGCGTGTTAGCTATGAACATCTGGTATTCATCTGGATTCAAAGTTCAGTGAACTTTCCAAGTGACAGCTGCTCCAGGATCTTCTCAGCCTAATTGTTTAAATTTAGAGGGCTACAATCCAGTTTTCAATTCTTTTTATTTTTGGCTGTGCTGGGTCTTTGTTTCCTTGCATGGGCTTTCTCTAGTTGTGGAGAGTGGTGGCTACTCTAGTTTCATGCAAGCTTCTCGTTTCATTTCAATGCCTTCTTTTGTTGTGGAACACGGGCTCTAGAGTACTCGGGTTTCAATAGTTGCTACACATAGACGCAGTGGTTGCGACTTGTTGGTTCTAGGGGGCACAGGCCTCAGTAGTTGCCGCACAGGGACTCATTAGTTGTGGCTCTCGGGCCCAGAGTGGACAGGCTTCAGTAGTTGTGTCACACAGGCTCAGTTGCTTCTTGGCATGTGGAATCTTCCCAGACCAGGATCGAACCCATGTACCCTGTATTGGCAGGCAGATTCTTATCCACTGTGCCACTAGAGATGTCCTGGTTTTCAATTCTTACTACCAATTTCTACAACTATATCCAAAGCTTCCCTGGTGTCTCAGACTCTAAGGAATCTCCTTGCAATTCTGCTTACAATTATTTGATTGAAACCCTGGATTCAATCCTGGGTTTGGAAGATCCCTTGAAACAGGAAATGGCTACTCACTCCAGTATTCTTACCTGGAGAATTCCATGGACAGAGGGGCTGGCAGGCTCCATCCTTGGGGTTGCAAAGAGTTGGACACGACTGAGTGACTAACACTTTCTCTTCACTTTTCATATCCAAAGTAGCCATATCCTCATATGGCCTGATCTGCTGCTCTTGAAGTTTTTCTTCTTTTTCATGGACAATATCCTTTCGTGATAGATACGATGTCTTCCAACTAAAAAAAATTACTACCAGCATTCATTATTCTTCAGTGTCATTGCTGGTGAATTGGTATTTTCTGCTAAAATCTAAGTTCATCCATGTCAATGCTTCTTGACTAATAAAGTTGGCCACCCTCTGAGATCTCATCAATGGTTTTGCTTTTACTGAAGGTTTACCACTGAAGCTCCCTGTTTCTCCTCTTTTCTTTTTGTCTCATTCCTTTAGTGGTGGATACAAGTCAATATGCAAGGTCTTGCTGGAAGGTTATAATTTTACTAAGACAATCAAGAATAGATTGATACTTTGAAGAATAAATTTTTTTTATTTCAGAAGTAGTGGAATATTATTCCAGATGTGTTTTGTTTGAAACACAAGGCATTATTTATTTATTTAAAAAATTAGCCAACACTAAAGACATTAGGTGAATTCACATAACCCTATAGATTTTTCCTCTTAAAAAAGTTTGTATATTTGGCTACACTGGGCTCACATTCCCACATGGTAACATTTGACCAAATTGAGTATTAGTTATCCTCTTTTTCTGATTTACCAAAGCTTCCATTATGCATTGCCAGTTATATGTGGTCTACTTCACCCATTAGTATTTCTGTGACTTCTCTGTTCCTTATTAGCAGGGAGTCTTGGAAATTATTTTACTTTTTGTAATTCAGTTAGGATTTCTAATACAATGCCTGGCATGTAGAAAGTATTTTTTTCTTGATAAGTGGTTTTACTAACCCCAGCACTCTAGCTATTGTTACTGTTTGTGTGATATCATTATTTCTATTCTCTACATCCTCTAGATCCTCAATAGAGGAATGTTACCCTATAATCCTCAATGCTCTCAATTCCTGAGGGGAGGGGAAACATCAGATTATTAAAACTTGCTGAGCCAGCAGAGTTATTAGCCTGATCATCTTTGAAGCTGTAGTTAATGCCCTGTGCTGACCTTTAGATGCTTAGTCTTACCTTGAAATAGTCACTTAAAACTATAGTGTCTCACCTTAATTGCTGCAAAGATTATCTTTGACCTTGTGGGGGGCCATATATTGTACCCTGATCCTCCTTCAGAACTGAAGGACTTTTTCTTCAGCTTCTGAGAGTGCTACTTTCTGATAGATCTCTGCTGGGAGTGGTCCTCAGCTAAAGAGAGCTGCCTTGATCAAATAAATGATGCCCCTTCACAGGGGCAACTTATATCCACATCAAGTTCTAGAAGGAGCAAAGGACTCACTCCCTCTCCCCACTGGGGATGATTTCTAAGGGCCATCTTAGCTTTAGAGCTTCCATGAGGCTTTGGTTGAGAATGTACTGTAACCCAGCCTCTTCCTTTCCTTCCCCTCCAAGTGTTAATATCTAGAGCACTCCCAGCAAATCCTGTCTTGGAGCCTACTGTCCAGGAAACCCAAGCAACTGCAACTGTTTACACTTAGAAGTCCTAATTAAATGTGTGGATTACTCTAGATTTTGCACCTTCTGAGTATGCATGTAATGTAGAGAGTTGAACAATATCTGTGGTTGAAATAATTCCATGGTGTTGTAGGAAGACGACAGAACACCAACATGTATATGAGATGACTCAAACTAGAGCCATAAATGAGATTATAATATAGTATTTTTTGCAGAACATCTATGAAGTAGTTCTGTGTTGAATTTATTTTGGTTTGTGTGTTTATAAAATCCTATTATTATAATAATAAAAGAGTAGTAACTTTTAAAACATAAATTGAACTTTTCATGTGTATATTTGAATCTTTTATTAACACCTACAGGGAATTCTGTCCTGGATATTTTGCTCCCTGACATTTACACTGAATATGTTTTCCAGAAAATACAGTGATAAAAAGAGATGAAAAAAAGCTTGCTCTCTTTCCCTCTCCTTGCTGTATTAGAACACAGTGAAATGTTTTTCACCATATTGAAATCTTTCACTGCCAACTTACTTTCTATGAAGGAACTGCTTTTTATGTGAAAAATTAGAACTTTTAAAACTCAAAATGGAAACTATATGATTTAATAGGGTTTTAGTTACTTAATAAAAAAGAGGGTATTGGATACAATAATATCTTTCTTAATAGGAGATAATGAGCAACATGGTAGACTTTGTTAGAAAAATTTCATTAGTGTAGTATTATTAGTTTTGTGAGAAGGGAATACTCTACTTATTTGAATAACACCAAGGTTGTATTTCCTGGAAATCTGGGCTTTATTACAAATTACATTATTTGAAATAATTAGCCATACAAAAATGTTGCAAATGGGAATTAAGTTCCAAGAGAATCTCATTTTTATTATATCATAAAATAAAATTTTACTTTCTTATTTGTTGTGGTAATGACCTCACTCTCACTCTCTCTTCAAACCTCAAATTCCATTTCCTCTTCTTTTATTCAGAAAGAAAACTAACCTATTTCTTCAACAAATTTCCAAAACTTACCTGGATGTGAACCCACACCTTGACATTTCTCATGTTGGGTTCAATGGCTTCTCTCTGTCGTATGTGGGCAATCTCTCTGGCCAGGCACAGCATTTTATCAGCTCCTGCCTACTCAAGGGCTCGCTCTGGTGGTTATTCTCCCTCTCTCTCCTTAACCAGTTATTCCTCTCCTGAACAATTCTAATCAGCATACAAAATTGCAATTATCCTCCCTTGACCCATTGTCCTTCAACTATTGCTGTATTGCTCTGATCTCTTTGAAAGCAAGGCTCAAAGAATTCTCATTTTTTCCATTTCCAATTCTCTCTTTAACCCATCCCAACTAGTCTCTATTGAAACTCCACTAAAAATGAATGTAACAGTCAGTTTCCATCTGGTCAAGTCGGTGATCTATTTTCTGTCCTTTTCCTACTTAAAATGTTTCTTTTATTGAATACACAGAGCCAAACTCTCCTGTTTTTTTTTTTTTTTCCCTGCAGCTCTGCCAGCCTTTCCTCAATCTCCTCATTGACTGTTCATCCTGGTACCAGTCTCTAAATGTGCAATGGCAGAGTTTAGTTTTTGCTTTCTTCTTTCTCCAGACCTTCTTCTAGGTGAGCTCATTCAGTTGTGTGCATGCATTGCTAAGTTGCTTCAGTTATGTTGGACTCTTTTAGACCCTATGGACCATAGCCCAACAGACTCCTCCATCCATAGGATTCTCCAGGAAAGAATATTGGAGTGGGTTGCCATGCTTTCCTCCAGGGGATCTTCCTGAGCCAGGGATCAAATCCTGGTCTCATGCATCTCCTGCAGTGGCAGGCAGATTCTTTACCACTGAGAGACCTGGGAATACCAATTATAATGCATACAGAATTATTAACAGTTGAACAAATTCTGAGTTCTCATTATTTGTACATCAAATTTCTAGAAACATATATGTTCAATTGTTAATATTTCTACTTAAATTATAATGATGATATTTAATGATTCTATATAGTAGTTCTATAACTATGTAAAAGTAGACCATCATTTTTTTTAATAAAAATATTTTAATTAAACAGTTTATCTCTTTAAGTTCAATATAATTGTGAAATCTGTGTATTTTTCAAGTACTTTTTTGGGCTGTGTGTATTAAATCATTCTAGTCATGTCTGTCTCTTTGAACTCCATGGACTATAGACTGCCAGGCTCCTCTGTCCATTGGATTTTGCAGACAAGAATACTGGAGTGGGTTGCTGTCCTATCCTCCAGGGGATCTTCCTGACTCAGGAACTTCTCGTGACTCCTGTGGCTTCTGCATTGCAGGTGGATTCTTTATGGCTGAGCCACCAGGGAAGCCCAAGTACTTCATTTCAAAATGCAAATATTTTGAAGTTTGCCTTTGGAATTGTTTGCATATGTTATATTGATAAAATAAGTAGGCACACTAAAAGTCAAATATTCTGTGTTGAGTTTAGGTATGGAGCTTACCTGTCTTTTGTTCAAACATTTTTGCCTTTGGTTTTTCAAAAACCATTTCTGAAAGAGTTGTCCAGTGACAGTAATTTAAAACAAAACAAAAGACAAACATCCCTCATTCACTATCTCAGATCTTCCTTCTTCTTATGTCTGTGGTTCTTTTCTATGCATTCATTGAAGTGACTTTAAAAAAAATAGTTGTTTGGTTTACCAGCCTCCTCTGGATTTCAGATGTAAAAAGCAGTTACATTTTCTGGACACTTACCTGCAGACAGGAGGAGGTGTGAAGAGTTTCAGTGATGTTCTAATGGTCATGGAGGCAAATGCATATCATTTATCTGGGGATAAATGTCATCATCTTTGTTCTCTAAGATCATATTCACTGTGCAAAATCTCGATTTTTAAAAGGAATGGAGGAGATAGAAAGTAAGGTATTAATTGAACTCCTTTTTTGAGACTTAGTTATATCTTTATGAAATTTTATGTCACTTGTTTTCCCACTTATAATTATTAGGTGCTCAGAAGTGACATTCAGATAACATCCCAAACTGTATTTGCATGGTGACAGCAGAAACAAAAGCCCAACATTTAACTAATAATTATCTTATTAAAGGTCGTATTCTTTGATTGAAATGTACCTGAAATGGACAGTCCAGGGACTCCAGGATTTCAGAGTTTCAAAGCTAAAATATTCTTTTAAAAGAAGAATCAGCTACTAGCCCTATGTGTGTATGTTAAGTCACTTCAGTCATATTCGACTCTTTTCGACCCTATGGACTGTAGGCCACCTGGCTTCTCTGCTCATGGGATTCACCAAGTGAGAATATTGGAGTGGGTTGCCATGCCCTGCTCCAGGGGATCTTCCCAACACAGGGATTGAATCTGAGTCTCCTGCATTGCAGGTGGATTCTTTACCACTGAGCCACCAGGGAAGCCCCACTAGCTCTATGTTAGATATGTTTTCTGTTACAGAAGAATGTCTATTTTTATTCATTCTATATTTTCTTCAAGATTCTTTTTCAGGAGCAGAGGCCCCAAACAAAGTTAAATTGTGGTTCATCTGGCTTTTGGACTGTGAAAAAAATCTTGTTTCTGAACTCCAACCTAATTCTGCTATTGCTGCTTATTTTATGGTATTGTTTGAGAGAAGTACTGGCTTGCCTGGTGGCTCAGATGGAGAAGATTCTGCCTGCAGTGCAGGAGATCTGAGTTCAATCCCTGGGTTGAGAAGATCCTCTGGAGAAGGGAATGACTACCCTCTCCAGTATTCTGGTCTGGAGAATTCCATGGACAAAGGAGTCTGGCAGGCTACAGTCCATGAGGTCACAAAAAGTCTGACACAACTGAACAACTTTCACTAGCTGTAGAAAGGTAAAAACTGAAATATCCTCATTGCTGCAAAAAGAGAGAACAAATAGCTCCAGAAAGATATGCATAGGTTTCTTATTTGCAGTTGGTCAAATCTAACTGCTTTGAAGGCTGTCAGAATCATGTTACCATTCAGTTGACTAGCTTCAGTGGTGGTTACTGATTGCTCAATTGACCCTATAAGGCTGAGGAAAGGTTGATGACACTTTCTGTATCTGATTCTCAGAACTAAATATGTGCGATCATCTTTTCTTAAGCTGAGATTAAAAAAAAACAAAAAACAAAACTAAGCTTCAGGTAGCATCTGCCAGAATGTTTTATTATGATAATCTTTTAGTAATATGGATAAAATCATTGTTTTATTCCCTGTAGTTTTATATTTACAAAGTCTTATTTTATTTTATTTTTAGCTTTGCTGGGTCTTTGGTGCTGTGCACAGGTTTTCTCTACTTACAGCAAGCAGGATCTACTCTTCCTTGCAGTGAGAGAGCTGCTCATTGCAGTGACTTCTGGCGGAACTCAGGCTCCAGGCACATGGGCTTCAGTAGTTGTGAGCCATGGGCTCAGTTGTCTGAGGCAAGTGGAATCTTCCTAGGCCATGCTCCCTGCACTGGCAGCAGGTTATTTACCTCTAGACCACTGGCAGCCTCTCCATGTAGTTTTAAAGTGATAAAATCGTGAGGCATAAAGAACAAGCATGAAACAAATCATAGGAGGTATAGATTTATCTGCCATCTTTCAGTTCTTTGGGGATGATGTTCAAAAGTTTTCGTAAGTTATTGCCCCATTTCTCCCTTTGAATTCAGTTGGAAGTTGATCTAAAAACAACGGTCAGCCTATGTGGATAAAAAGGAATTTATGGATCATTTGAGGATATAATACTTCCCCTTTCCCCATTATCTTGTTTATTAGTTGACTCTAATTGATTAATGCTCCCTGAGCAATCTTATGCAATTATCAGGTAGTAATATTTCACAGTTATATATATATAGTTCTTACCAGAAGCCTTAGAATTGCAACAATTACTATTTTAATCACAGGATTGCATTGGGAGATAAGAATTCTTGACTCTATTATTTTCTCCACTAAGCTTACTTAGTGATACCTGGCTAGTCACTTTGGCTCCATTTTCTTCATTTGTAAACCAGGGATAATGCCACATGCCTACTCACCAAGTATGTGGTGAGGATTAATTAGATAAGTATCAGCAGAGCTCTCTGAACTCCTTGGGACTGAGGTGTTTATTCATCTGAGGTATTATTATTATTATCATTATCATTTGGGTCATAAATAAAACCCATAGCTGTTAAAGATGGAAAAGATTTTGTTGGCTTACCAAATCCCACCCTACAACCTCTCTTAAGTAGCAGGGCAAGATGGAGTCCCTTGACAGACAAGGTATATGGATTAAACTGATACTTCACTTGATCATAGCCAAAAGGTTTGTGTTAATAAGCTTAATAGTATTTACTGGGTGGGTGTCCAGAACAGCTGTCCTTTTTTTATTGCAGGTGCAAGAGCCAAAGCCAAAGCCAGTCTGGATTTAGCAAATCCAATTACTTCTCAGGATTTGCTCCCTTCCGAGACAGCACTTATCATAATCATTAGTTGATAATAGACACCCTGTTAAGTTGATACGAGCTCCCCATAACCAGATTCAAGGATCCATTTTCTTTCTTAAAAACACTATTTTAACTTTATGTAATAAGGCTTATCATACATATTTTGCATGTAGAGTGAGAGTTTGGCTTTGATTATGATAACACCAAACAACTCATTTCAGATTTTCTTGATTTGATAACACCCCTATAAGAATCGCATTTTAATTATTTCTGAGCTCACAGAGATATTTCTTGATTAATTTTTTTTTGTCTGTAGGAGCAAAAAGGGAATTCAGAGGACATCCTAATTAAAAATGAAAATGGATCATCACACAAGTAGCTTATTATGAGATGTAAAACCCCATGAAAAATGAATATAATCTTTCTCAAGCAGTGTAAGCTGTGCGTGTATTTTAATAATCCAGAACACCTGGATATTTCACAGCCAAATAGAAAGCAGAGATGTAAGGTGAAAGTGACCTTGTAATAAGGAAGAATTCACGTATGGAAGGAGGATGCCTGAATGAGCAGACTAACTGGTGACTGAAATTAGAAAACCCTTCCAATCAGTGCAAGGTTAAAAAAAAGCATATATTGGTGGCATGATTGAAATGACATTGATGGCCAGTAGCTCTTAGAATGCTCACACATAGAGGCAAACTGATTAAGGCAACTCTTTTAAATAATTTATTTCTTAATTGTTTATTTTTTGCAGGGAACAAAGCAGGAAGATAAAGTGTATTGCTTTGGGAACGTGCAAATACCATTTTATGCCCTGTTTTAGCTAATTTACATTTTCTGTCATTAGCCACTTTCTTTTCTTTCTAGGTGACATAGCCTTGCTTTAGTGAATTTGCCTGACTAGGCAAACATTTTATCCATAAAAATACATTAGTGTTCCTAGTTAAAAATCTCCTTGCCCATTTGTTATATTTTGCTAATTGACTTGGCTTATTGTAATTTTCACAAGGCATTTTCAGTACATTATTATTTCATTGTACATATTCAGTACATTAGAAGACCTTCCATATCTAAATCTTGATGTTCCAAAACTTTATATTTAAAATAATACCATTTTCCTAGGCAGTCTGACTCTTGAATTTCCTTTTTTCTTTTCCTCTCCTTGCCTTGACCTCTAACTCTGTAATTTCCATGGTTATAGAGATTGTATATCCCAGACTTTCAAGAGCTGTCCCAATTTTTCCTTGCAGTTTCATGAGTCATTGAAATGTCCTAAGCATCCAAATAACATTTGCTGTACTGCCTGTGCCATCACAAAGCTGTACAAAATTCATGAATCAAGTGTATTCTGATTTGGTTTACAAGCAAAATGTAGTCTGCCTGTGTAAAGCATGAGTTTGAAAACTTAAGAAAATTCACCTACTTGTAGGTTGTGAATGTCTTACTTCAGCCAGTGAGTATGTTTTTAGCAATATAAAATAAATTTTATATCATGTAATAAACCATAGTGGAAAATAACATAAAGAAGAATGTATATAACTGAATCACTTTGCTATACAGCAGAAATTAACACAGCATTGTAAATCAACTGTACTTCAATTTAAAAAAAATTGGAAAAAGCTAATAGAAGAATAAGTTTTATATATAATTATCTTGAATTAGGCCTCTAAAATGCTGCATGTTGGTGTGACCCAGTTTTCCATCCTTCCAATAATTAATTCTGCTAATTTTTATTGTATTTGTAGACTATAATTCCTTTCTTGGCCACAGAGTCAGTTCCAAGTTCCTAGAATAAAGAGATTAAGATATGAGCTGAACAGTCTATGACTTGATAGTCCATATTTTAACAGTCATCTCAAAAATGATTTTACAAAAAAAAAACCCATAAGAAAATTTTGAAAGAGAGTAAGTATTATTCAATTTACATTCTCCCTCCCCCATCCTCTCTTTTTTTTTTTTAAGAATCAGTTATTAAAAAACCCATATTCAGCATTTTTATATAAATTTTTATATGAAGAGTCTAATAATAATCATGCTTATTGTCCCTCATTTTCATCAGATTTTTACTCTGACATCAAGAGAGAGAATTATTTAGTCAATGA
Organism: Aepyceros melampus; assembly: GCA_006408695.1. Taxonomy (NCBI): domain Eukaryota; kingdom Metazoa; phylum Chordata; class Mammalia; order Artiodactyla; family Bovidae; genus Aepyceros; species Aepyceros melampus. The sequence continues at coordinate 340,107 of SJXQ01011515.1, read as the reverse complement.
AGTGCAAATATCAAAAAGTCTAAGCATAAAGGAAACACTTTCTCAGTGGAATTTACTGCGAGAAGGTAGAAAAGTGTAGAGATTAGTGTGGTTTGGGGAATAGGGACCTCTATCCTTCTACTCATTTCTGCTTCTCACCTCTGGCCTAACTGTTCTCTAGCAAACAGGGTTTTATCTTTAGGATTCCAGGTAAATGGAAGACATACTGTTAATAGATGAGAACTTGGCCAACTTTGATCTTATATCTTTAATAAACTTTTGTTGAATTGCTTCCATGTGCCAGTAGTTGTTCTTTTCGAGGACAATTTGTGAAGAAGACTACTTCCAAGATGATAAAAATGTTCTACGTTTTTTAATGCCTGGCAGCTGGGACTGGAAAATCAACATATTTTTTTCCAATCCTATGATACTCTCTTCTGTGTAGTGCTATTTTGACTACATGTTACACTGCATTCTTTTGTGAATTAATTTACTTAAACCTAGACAGTGTCTCCCTCGTAGCTCAGACAGTAAAGCGTCTACCTGCAGTGTGGGAGACCTGGGTTTGGTCCCTGGGTTGGGAAGATCCCCTGGAGAAGGAAACGGCAGCCCACTCCAGTAATCTTGCCTGGAAAATTCCATGGACAGAGGAGCTTGGTAAGCTACAGTCCATGGGATCGTGAAGAGTTGGACAGGACTGAGCGACTTCACTTTCACTTTCAGACAGTCGCTCCAGAGCCACGCAGCTGCCACTCCAGCAGCACGCAGCTGCTGCTGGAGTCACTGGAGTGACTGTGAGCAGATACCCAATGTCCAAGGACAGAGAGCCCCAGCAGGATGGTAGGCACTGATGGTCAGCAAGATGCCAAGATGGTCAGACAGGGTGGTCAGCAGTGGACAAACATAGGGACAGGGGCTCTGGATGCAGCAGACTTGGATATGGCATAAGCCCTCTTGAAGGAGGTTGCCATTAACCCCACTATAGAGCTGCCAGAACTTACATAGGACTGGGGAGATAGACTTTTGGAGGGCACAAACAGAACTTTGTGTGCACCAGGACCCAGGAGAAAGGAGCAGCCACACAAGAGACTGACTCAGACTTGCCCATGAGAGTCCAGGAGTCTCCGGCAGAGGTATGGGTCAGCGGTGGCTTGCTGCAGGGCTGGGGGCACTGAGTGCAGGACTGCAGGAGACTTTTTGAAAAAGGTCTCCATTATCTTCATTACCTCCACCATAGTTTGACCTCAGGTCAAACAACAGGGAGGAAACACAGTCCCACCCATCATAAGAAAACTGGATTAAAGATTTACTAGCATGGCCCCACCTATCAGAACAAGATCCAGTTTCCCCCTCAGTCAGTCTCTCCCATCAGGAAGTTTCCATAAGCCTCTTATCCTTCTCCATCAGAGGACAGACAGATGACTGAAAACCATTATATCAGAAAACTAATCAATCTGATCACATACACCATAGCCTTGTCTAACTCAAATGAAACTATGAGCCATATTGTATCTCAAGATGGACAGGTCCTGGTGGAGAGTTCTGACAAAATGTGGTCCACTGGAGAAGGGAATGGCAAACCATTTCAGTATTCTTGCCTTGAGAACCCCATGATTAGTATGAAAAGACAAAAAGATAGGACACTGAAAGATGAACTCCCCAGGTCGGTAGGTTCCCAATATGCTACTGGAGATCAGTGGAGAAACAACTCTAGAAAGAATGAAGAGATGGAGCCAAAGCAAAAACAACACGCAGTTGTGGATGTGACTGGTGATGGAAATAAAGTCTGATGCTGTAAAGAGCAATAATGCATAGGAACCTGGAATATTAGTTCCATGAATCAAGGCGATTGGAAGTGGTCAAACAGGAGATGGCAAGAGTGAATGTTGACATTTTAGGAATCAGAGAACTAAAATGGACTGGAATGGGTGAATTTAGTTCAGATGACCATAATATCTACTACTGTGGGCAAGAATCCCTTAGAAGAAATGGAGTAGCCATCATAGCCAACAAGAGAGTCCAAAATGCAATACTTGGATGCAATCTCAAAAATGACTGAATGATCTCTGTTCATTTTCAAGGCAAACCATTCAATATCAGAGTAATCCAAGTCTATTCCCTGACCAGTAATGCTGAAGAAGCTGAAGTTGAATGATTTTATGAAGACCTACAAGACCTTCTAGACCTAACACCCCCAAAAGATGCCTTTTTCATTATAGGGGACTGAAATGCAAAAGTAGGAAGTCAAGAGATATCTGGACTAACAGGCAAATTTGGCCTTGGAGTACAGAATGAAGCAAGGTAGAGTTTTGCCAAGAGAACGCACTGATCATAGCAAACACCATCTTCCAACAACACAAGAGAAGACTCTGCACATGGACATCACCAGATGATCAACACTGAAAACAGATTGATCATAATTTTTGCAGCCAAAGATGGAGAAGCTCTATACAGTCAGCAAAAAGAAGACTGGGAGCGGACTGTGGCTCAGATCATGAACTCCTTATTGTCAAATTCAGACTTAAATTGAAGAAGGGAAAACCACTAGACCATGCAGGTATGATCTAAATCAAACCCCTTATGATTATACAGCAGAAGTCACAAATACATTCAAGAGATTAGACCTGATAGATGGAGTGCTTAAAGAACTATGGATTAGGTTCATGACATTGTACAGGAGGCAGATATCATGACCATCCCTAAGAAAAAGAAAGGCAAAAGGGCAAAATGGTTTCCTGAGGAGGTCTTACAAATAGCTGTGAAAAGAAGAGAGGTGAAAGGCAAAGGAGAAAAGATATATCCATTTGAATGTAGAGTTCCAAAGAACAGCAAGAAGAGGTAAGAAAGCCTTCTCAATAATCAATGAAAAAAATAGAGGAAAACAATAGAATGGGAAAGACTAGAGATCTTTTCAAGAAAATTAGAGATACCAAGGGAACATTTCATGCAAAAATGGGCTCAATAAAGGGCAGAAATGGTATGGACCTAACAGAAGCAGAAGATATTAAGAAGAGGTGGCAAGAATACACAGAAGAACTATACAAAAAAAAAAAAAAATTCTTCAAGACCCAGAGAATCACAGTGGTATAATCATTGCTCTAGAGCCAAACATCCTGGAATGCAAAGTCAAGTGGGCCTTAGGAAGCACCACTACAGTCAAAGCTAGTGGAAGTGATGGAATTCCAGTTGAGCTATTTCAAATCCTGAAAGATGATGCTCTGAAAGTGCTGCACTCAGTATGCCAGCAAATTTGGAAAACTGAACAGTGGCCACAGACTGGAAAAGGTCAGTTTTAATTCCAGTCCCAAAGAAAGGCAACGCCAAAGAATGCTCAAACTACCGCACAATTGCACTCATCTCACACACTAGGAAAGTAATGCTCAAAATTCTCCAAGACAGGCTTCAACAATACGTGAACTTTGAACTTCCAGATGTTCAAGCTGGTTTTAGAAAATGCAAAGGAATAGAGAACAAGTTGCCAACATCTGCTGAATCATCAAAAAAGCAAGAGAGTTTCAGAAAAATATCTACTTCTGCTTTATTGGCACCAAAGTCTTTGACTGTGTGGATCACAAAAAAACTGTGGAAAATTCTGAAAGATAGGGGAATACCAGAGCACGTGACCTTCCTCTAGAGAAATCTGTATGCAGGTCATGAAGCAACGGTTAGAACTGGACATGGAACAAGACATTGTTTCCAAATAGGGAAAGGAGAATGTCAAGGCTGATTATTGACACATTGCTTATTTAACTTATATGCAGAGTACATTATGAGAAGCACTGGGCTGGAAGAAGCACAGGCTGGAATCAAGATTGCTGGGAGAAATATCAATAACCTCAGATAGGTAGATGACACCACCCTTATGGCAGAAAGTGAAGAAGAACTAAAAAGCTCTTGATGTAAGTGAAAGAGGAGAGTGAAAAAGTTGGCTTAAAACTCAACATTCAGAAAACTAATATTATGGCATCTGTTACCATTACCTCATGTCAAATATATGGAGAAACAATGGAAACAGTGAGAGGCTTTATTTTTGTGGGGGGGTGGCTCCAAAATTACTGCAGATAGTGACTCCAGCCATGAAATTTAAAGACACTTGCTCCTTGGAAGTAAAGTTATGACCAACCTAGACAATATATTAAAAAGCAGAGACATTACTTTGCTAACAAAGAGTCATCTAGTCAAAGCTATGGTTTTTCCAGTAGTCATGTATGGATGTGAGAGTTGGATTATAAAGAAAGCTGAATGCTGAAGAATTGATGCTTTTAAACTGTGGTGTTGGAGAAGAGTCTTGAGAGTCCCTTGGACTGCAGGGAGATCCAAGCAATCCATCCTAAAGGAAATCAGTCCTGAATATTCATTGGAAAGACTGATGCTGAAGCTGAAACTGCAATACTTTGGCCACATGATGTTAACAACTGACTCATTTGAAAAGACCCTGATGCTGGGAGAATTGAAGGCAGGAGGAGAAGGGGATGACAGAGGATGAGATGGTTGGAAGGCATCACCAACTCAATGGACATGAGCTTGAATAAGCCCCAGGAGTTGGTGATGGACAGGGAGGCCTGGTTTGCTGCATTCTGTGAGGTCGCAAAGAGTTGTACATGAATGTGGGACTGAATTGAATGGAACTGAACTGAAACCTAGGCAGTGTGTTAAAAAGCAGGGACATCACTTTGCTGACAAAGATCTGTCAAGTCAAAGGTATGGTTTTTCCACTTGTCATGTATAAATATGAAAGTTGGACCACAAAGACTGAGTGCTGAAGAGCTGATGCTTTCAAATTGTACTGGAGAAGACTCTTGAGAATCGCTTGGACAGCAAGGAGATCAAACCCATCTATCCTAAAGGAAATCAACCCTGAATATCAATTGGAAGGACTGATGCTGAAGTTGAAGCTCCAATACTTTGAGCCCTGACCTGAAGAGCTGACTTATTGGAAAAGACCCTGATAGTGGTAAAGACTGAGAGCAGGAGGGGAGAGGGGTGATAGTAAATGAGAAGGTTGGATGGTATCCCTGACTCAATGGACTTGAGTTTGAGAAAACTCTGGAAGATAGTGAAGAACAGGGAAACTTGGCATGCTGCAGTATGGGGTTACAAAGAGTTGGAAATGACTGAGTGACTGAACAAACAACTTATGCTGTTTACCCTAGCATATCCTCTTGTTGGCTTCCCTGATAGCTCAATTGGTAAAGAATCTGCCTGCAATGCAGGAGACTCTGGTTCGATTCCTGGGTTGGAAAGATCCACTGGATCATGGATGGGCTACCCACTCCAGAATTCTCAGACTTCCCTTGTGGCTCAGCTGGTAAAGATCCGCCTGCAATGCAGGAGACCTGCATTCGATTCCTGAGTTGGGAAGATTCCCTGAAGAAGGGAAAGGCTACCCACTCCAGTATTTTGGCCTGGAGAATTCCATGTGGGGTCACAAAAAATCAGACACAACTGAGCGACTTTCACTTTCATTCTCTTGTTGCCACCCCACCTGGACTGCCTGGTACATTCCCTGAATATATTTGACTTTTTGATAGCAATTATAGAGTTTAGCAGCCTATTGGTGATGGTGTAAAACAGATTTAATTTCTGGTGAAGTATTTGTGGGTATAATTAGTTACCCCTAGTATTGCATATTATTCTTTTTTAAAAAATGCAATACCTTTAAAAAAAACTGAAATAAGTATAGTTGATTTATATTGTTGTATTAGTTTCTAGTGTACAGCAAAGTGATTCATATATATATACACATATATATGATTTTTCATATTCTTTTCCATTGTAGTTTTCCTCAGGATATTAAATATTGATAAATATTAATATTTAAATATTACATACTGTGCTATGCCATAGGGCCTTGTTGTTTATCCATTCTATATATACTAGTTTGCATTTGCTAATCCCAAACTCCCAATCCATCCCTCACCCACCACCCAACCCCTGGCAACCACACACCTGTTCTCAATGTCTGTGAATCTGTTTCTGTTTTGTAAATAAGTTTATTTGTGTCATGTTCTTGATATCATAAGGTACTTGTCTTTCTCTTTTTGACTTACTTCACTTAGTATGATAATCTCTAGGTCCATCCATGTATCTGAAAATGCCATTATTTCATTATTTCTTATGTCTGAGTAATATTCCATTGGGTATATGTACCAAATCTTCTTTACTTGTCCATCTATTGATGGCCATTTAGGTTGTTTCCATGTCTTGGCTATCATAAGTAATGCTGCTATGAACATAGGGGTGCATGCAGCTTTTTGAATTAAGAGTTTTGTGTGGATATATGCTCAGGAGTGTGACTTCCCTGGTATGTTAGGTTGTAAAGAATCTGTCTGAAATGTAGGAGACCCTGGTTTGAATCCTGAGTTGGGAAGATCCCCTGGAGGAGGGCTAGGCTACCCACTCCAGTGTTTCTGGGCTTCCCTAGTGGCTCGGATGGTAAAAAATCCACCTGTAATACGGGATACCTGGGTTCACTCCCAGGTTGGGAAGATCCCCTGGATGAGGGCATGGCAACCCATTCCAGTATTCTTGCCTGAAAACGCCTCATGGACAGAGAAGCCTGGTAGACTGCAGCCATGGGGTTGCAAAGAGTTGAAAAAAAAACTGAGCAACTAAGCACAGCACAGCACATGCCCAGGAATACTTATACTTTTAGTTTTGGGAGGAACCTCCATACTGTTTTATATAGTGGTTCCAACTTATATTCCCACCAATAGTATAGGAGGATTTCCTTTTCTTCACACCCTCTTAAGCATTTGTTATTTTTAGACTTTTTGATGATGGCCATTCTAACTGGTATGAGTTGGTACCTCATTATAGTTTTGATTTGAAAAATGCCGTAACATTTTAAACTTTGTGTAATGATAGTGGAGGAGCCTGGTAGGCTGCAGTCCATGGGGTCGCTAAGAGTCAGACACGACTGAGCGACTTCACTTTCACTTTCATGCATTGGAGAAGAAATGGCAACCCACTCCAGTGTTCTTTCCTGGAGAATCCCAGGGATGGGGGAGCCTGGTGGGCTGTTGTCTATGGGGTCACACAGAGTCGGACACGACTGAAGCAACTTAGCAGCAGCAGCATTGCCAGAGAAGAAGCAAGTAATTTCAACTCTGGGGAAGAATAATCAACAGTCCAACACTGGATATATGGGTGTCCTTTAAAGTAAGTGGTGAACTGGTCCCTAAAAGAACACAGTCTTAGGAGCAATTGTCTTGGACTTTAAGGGGCCTATAGGACTCACATCATGGAATTTTCTAATTATATAATCATTTTCCAATTTCTACACAAATCCTCACAACTACATTCAAGGTCAACTATCAAGAAAACAAGACCACATTTTTAAGAAACCATGTTTGTTATACTTTTAAGTCCATTTTATGTTCTGTGGAATTCAGTATTCACCTCCCACACTGGAGAAATTCCAAAATTGGAGAGAATCAGTGATTAGTATAATTTCATGATTCGTAACTTTAAAAAGTTAATACCCTTCTTTTGAGGACTCTATCTCAGACAAACAATCTTTATTAAGTAATCATTAATTTGTAGTCTTCGTAATTTTGTCATCAATAAAATATCAAACTGCCAATGAGAGCTTTTGATCAATATTAATAGTAAGACTGAGTAATTTGATTGTAATATGTCAGGCACTGAGCATATAAGGGTTAAGAAAGTATAGTCCTGGCCTTCAAGGAGTTTATAGTCTAGTGGGGAAGATATAATGTACATTGAGTTCATATATTCCAAAAAGAAAACTCATTTAAGTTTTAAGCTATTCTATAATCTTTTATTCAGTTCAGTCGCTCAGTCATGTCCGACTCTTTGCGACCCCATGAATCGCAGCACGCCAGGCCTCCCTGTCCATCACCAACTCCTGGAGTTCACTCAGACTCATCTCCATCGAGTCAGTGATGCCATCCAGCCATCGCATCCTCTGTCGTCCCTTTTTTCTCCTGACCCCAATCCATCCCAGCATCAGAGTCTTTCCAATGAGTCAACTCTTCATCTGAGGTGGCCAAATTACTGGAGTTTCAGCTTTAGCATCATTCTTTCCAAAGAAATCCCAGGGCTGATCTCCTTCAGAATGAACTAGTTGGATCTCCTTGCAGTCCAAGGGACTCTCAAGAGTCTTCTCCAACACCACAGTTCAAAAGCATCAATTCTTCGGCACTCAGCCTTCTTCACAGTCCAACTCTCACATCCATACATGACTACAGGAAAAACCATAGCCTTGACTAGATGGACCTTAGTTGGCAAAGTAATGTCTTTGCTCTTGAATATGCTATCTAGGTTGGTCATAACTTTTCTTCCAAGGAGTAAGCGTCTTTTAATTTCATGGCTGCAATCATCATCTGCAGTGATTTTGGAGCCCCCCAAAATAAAGTCTGACACTGTTTCCACTGTTTCCCCATCTATTTCCCATGCAGTGATGGGACCAGATGCCATGATCTTCGTTTTCTGAATGTTGAGCTTTAAGCCAACTTTTTCACTCTCCACTTTCACTTTCATCAAGAGGCTTTCTAGTTCCTCTTCACTTTCTACCATAAGGGTAAACCTTTTATTAGATAAATATGATTTTTATTAATCTTTTTTGAAATTAGGTCAATAATCTTCATGTCTGCTTCTGAGTGAGCTATTACTAGCCCACACTGATGGTGGAAAGCCTTGATCCTGTTAGAATTAGAATTTAAAACAATAATTCTATCAAAAGGACTTTGTCATATAAGTGGTTCATGTGTATACACACACACACACACACACACACACACACACAGTTGAATTAGCATTAAATGAAGTAGGTTTGCATTATACAGAATATCTTAGCAAAAGTGGTTTTATTTGGTTTTTATAGTATTTTACACAGTAGTGGTACAGTTGAAATGTTAGATTCACTCCCAAACTGTCAAATGTACCCAAACCACAAGAGGAGAAAATGACTGTTTTGCAAGAGGAATTCTCAAAGCAGTCTATTTTATAAATGCCAGTTGGCATTTTTGACCTAGGCAGAGTCTCAGGGGAGATTATTCTCTAGTGAGCAATGTGGCATGGATGAATTGTGAAAATCTGGGATTTATTATGGTCAGAAAGACTATAACCTTATGTGTTCTAGGCTCTTATTTCTCCTACTGGCTGATTTCAGAAGTTTAGGAGGAAGAAGCATATTGTGTCTTACTTCACGGCCTCTAATAATATACATGATTTGTCTCTTTCCCTCACATAAACACACGTAAACACTCATACTTAAACACACACACATTTATACACAAAGCCTCAAGTGATTTGGACAATGCTATTAATGGAAGAGGTAGGCTCTGGTTCCTAATTCCTACAGTAATTACTTTATTTCTTGAAGCATGATATTGATTACTCATACATTATTATGCATACTGCATAGTATTTTTGACTTTCACTTCATGAAGCTCTTCTTAAAACAGAAGTCACACAATTTAACTCAGGAAGACTGATGTTTTACATCAACAGAGCAAGTTAATGAAGAGCTTTGTGAAGAAATGTATAGGCTTTAAAAAGCTCTGCTGCAGAGGCTGGACAAACCAGTCTTTACTAAGGCGAAGTGTTACAAAGAAGTCTGGAGGTATGAAAAAGTGAGCAAATTTGAAGAATGAAGCAGTTAGCTACTAATTACACACTACATGATAAAATGCAATTTTTATATCTTAAGTAAAGGTTGAACCCAAAACAATGAAAGTGGAATGAATATAGGCTAACTGATTTCCTTTACTCAATAATCACAGCTGGTGTATTGGTAAAAATATTTCACCAGTATGAGGTTCTATGAAATCTGTTTGTACTCTGGGAATACGAGGCATAATAAAAGTGACCACAAATAAGGGGAAAGGATGGTTTTGCGATGGTGTTAGAAAAATCTGATTTTCCATATGGAGGCAAAGTAAAGCTGATCCCTGTTTTAGCAATCCAAAAGTAGATTTACTGCATTAAAGACATTACTCAGTTCAGTTCAGTTCAGTCGCTCAGTCGTGTCCGACTATTTGCGACCCCGTGAATCGCAGCACACGGGCCTCCCTGTCCATCACCAATTCCCGGACTTCACTCAGTCTCACGTCCATTGAGTCCGTGATGCTATCCAGCCATCTCATCCTCTGTCATCCCCTTCTCCTCCTGCCCCTAATCCCTCCCAGCATCAGAGTCTTTTCCAATCAGTCAACTCTTTGCAAGAGGTGGCCAAAGTACTAGAGTTTCAGCTTTAGCTTCAGTCCTTTCAAAGATATCCCAGGGTCGGTCTCCTTCAGAATGGACTGGTTGGATCTCCTTGCAGTCCAAGGGACTCTCAAGAGTCTTCTCCAACACCACAGTTCAAAAGCATCAATTCTTCTGCGCTCAGCCTTATTCACAGTCCAACTCTCACATCCATACATGACCACAGGAAAAACCATAGCCTTGACTAGACAGACCTTAGTCGGCAAAGTAATATCTCTGCTTTTGAATATGCTATCTAGGTTGGTCATAACTTTTCTTCCAAGGAGTAAGCGTCTTTTAATTTCATGGCTGCAGTCACCATCTGCAGTGATTTAGGAGTAAAAAAAATAAAGTCTGACATTGTTTCCACTGTTTCCCATCTATTTTCCATGAAGTGATGGGACCAGATGCCATGATCTTCATTTTCTGAATATTGAGCTCTAAGCCAACTTTTTCACTCTCCTCTTTCACTTTCAACAAGAGGCCTTTTAGTTCCTCTTCACTTTCTGCCATAAGGGTGGTGTCATCTGCATATCTGAGGTTATTGATATTTCTCCCAGCAATCTTGATTCCAGCTTGTGCTTTTTCCAGCCTAGCATTTCTCATGATGTACGCTGCATATAAGTTAAATAAGCAGAGTGACAATATACAGCCTTGACATACTCCTTTTCTTATTTGGAACCAGTCTGTTGTTCCATGTCCAGTTCTAACTGTTGCTTCCTGACGTGCATACAAATTTCTTAAGAGGCAGGTGAAGTGGTCTGGTATTCCCATCTCTTTCAGAATTTTCCACGCTTTATTGTGATCCACACAGTCAAAGGCTTTGGCATAGTCAATAAAGCAGAAATAGGTGTTTTTCTGGAACTCTTTTGCTTTTTCCATGATCCAGCGGATATTGGCAATTTGATCTCTGGTTCCTCTGCTCACTGTTTCTACTGTTTCCCCATCTATTTCCCATGAAGTGATGGGACCAGATGCCATGATCTTCATTTTCTGAATGTTGAGCTTTAAGCCAACTTTTTCACTCTCCTCTTTCACTTTCATCAAGAGGCTTTTTAGTCCCTCTTCCCTTTCTGCCATAAGGGTGGTGTCATCTGCATATCTGAGGTTATTTATATTTCTCCTGGCAATCTTGATTCCAGCTTGTGCTTCTTCCAGTCCAGCGTTTCTCATGATGACTCTGCATATAAGTTAAATAAGCCAGGTGACAATACACAGCCTTGATGTACTCCTTTTCCTATTTGGAACCAGTCTGTTGTTCCATGTCCAGTTCTAACTGTTGCTTCCTGACCTGCTGTCTATGGGGTCACACAAAGTCAGAAACAACTTAGCAGCAGTAGCAGCAGCAAAATGTTACTGTTAGAAACATGCCTACATTCATGTACAAAGATGGGCACTATGACTTTGAAAAACTAGATTAATTTTTTAAAGACCCTGTATTTTCAATATAAATTCTCTTGTCAAATGATGATAATCAGAATACACTTTATCAGGTAGATTAAACACTCCTGGAGGTTTGACAGTGCCCTCACTGTTTATAATGTATTTATATTGTACCTTCACAATAAGCATTAACTAAATTCTTAGAAGTCAGTTGCTTACTGTATTTCAGTGGAGGATTCTCCCTTCGTGGATCACAGCCTAGCTGTGGCTGAGGGGCTTATGTAACTCGGGGATGCTATAAGCCATGCCGTGCAGGGCCACCTGAGATGTTCAGGTCCTAGGGAGGAGTTCTGACCGAACACGGTCCACTGGAGGAGGGAATGGCAAGTTCCAGTGCAGTCGCTGAGTCATGTCCGGCTCTTTGCAGCCCCATGGACTGCAGCACTCCAGGCTTCCCTGCCCCACTCCAGGATTCACGCTGCGAGAACCCCATGAGCAGTATGAAAAAGCAGAAAGATATGGCACCAGAAAATGAACCCCCAGGGCAAACAGTGCCCAGCATGCTACGGGGGAAGAGCAGAGGGCAGTTACTAGTAGACCCAGGAAGAATGAAGTGGCTGAGCCAAAGCAGATCTGATACTGTTGGTTACTAAATTAACATACTAAATTAACCATGACCTTTGAGTCTTATTATCCAGAAGCATTTTCTGCTTTTTTCTTGTACTCACCTAAAGGTCCCTGCTACAAAAATAGGTCAGAGATTGAGTTTTCTGGGGAAAAAATATCAAAAGAGTTTCAATAGAGGACTGAGTCAGAGCTCAGGACAGTTATAAAGTACAAGGCTAGGCTCACGGCCCATTATAAGACCACCTTATAATCTTCACCACCTTCACCACCCTTGACGGTGAGACAGTCTTGAGACAGAATCGGGACACCCAGAACCTTCCTCCCCCCAAAGCAAAGGACTTTGTGGAGATAAACTGTTCGCTCTGAGATCCACAAAACATAAATTAACTCCCCAGGACTAAATGAATGGGATGAACTGACCTGGCCTGTGGCCCGTGCTGTACTTCCAGCGCTCGCATGGGGGAAATTCTTCTCTTCCTTCCTAACCCAGCGCTGGCCCTCAGGGTAATGGCCCCACTTGCTGAAACTAGTGTGAACCCCTCTTTAAATGGCATCTTGTTCCAACTGGATCCTGACGAACGGGGATGAAGGGAATCCCATGGAAGATTTCTTTATATAGTAAGTTAATAAATCACGAGGAAAAGCAAGAACAATGATTCCACCTTAAAAAAGGATGAAACTGGCCACAATGGTTCCGTATTTCACCAGGAGCCTCTGCTGAGTCCCTTCACTCGCTGTCTCCGTGGCCATCACTTGCCTGTGGGCCTGCTACATTGCTTCAGTTGGGCCTGAGTCTTCATCTTTTCAGTGTCCCAGTGGGTAAAGAATCCACCTGCAATATTGGAGACTCGGATTCGATCCCTGGATTAAGAAGATCCCCTGAAGGAGGGCATGGCAACCCACTCCAGTGTTCTCGCCTGGAGAATCCCATGGACGGAGATGCCTGGTGGGCTACAGTCCACGGGGTCGCAAAGAATCGGACACTACTGAAGCTTCTAGCACGCATTACGTGCATAGGTTTAATAAGAATGTGTTCTTTTTCCATCCAGGGTACAGTGGATAAATCAAGTCTGTATGATGACTTAAAATGACATGTATGTGAATGATCATGTGTGACATCTTGGTACATTCTCTTACATGTTTCACAGAGGGGAAAAATAGGATCACAAAACTGCTCGTGATAACGGTTTTCCTTGGCCTGGGGTCTGCTTGGGTGCTATCTACTGTGTCGATTATGCCATTTTGACTTGTCAACATTCTAAATATGATTATCTGAGAATAAATAAATAAGCAAATAAAAATATATAAGTAAGTATCTCCTGGGGAAAAAAATCTATACTGTAATCATAGCATAGAGTTCTCATCCAAGGAGCGCAAACCCAAGAACTGCGTCCTCAATACTGTGCAAGGCCTTCAGAGTCCCCCTAGGAACCTGGTCTACAAGCTGCCCCTGGCTTACGGAACCCCAGCCTCCATCAGGAAACATCGACCAGCAAGGGGCTGTCAGTGAGAGGGGAGGCCTGGAGCGCTGCAGTAGCTCATTTTATTGTCAGTGCGTCTGATCACAGGATGCCCAGAGGTTGGTGAACATCATTTCTGGGTGTGTCTGTGAGGAAATTTCCAGATGAGATTAGACTGAGTGAAACAGATCTCTCCCCAGTGTGGGTGGGCCTCTTCCAGTCCGTGGAGGGCCTGAATGGAGCAGAAAGATAGAGAAAGGGAAGATTTTCTCTCTCTGCCTATTTGAGCTGGGGTACCAGTCTCCTCCTGCCCTCAACCTGGGACTTACCCCATCAGTCTCCTCCTGTCCTCAGCCTGGACTTATACCATCAGTCTCCTGATTCTCAGACCTTCAGACTCAGATACCATCAGCTTTCCTGGGTCTTCAGATTGCAGCCAGCAGACTGTGGGCCTTCCTCCACAATGACATAAGCTGATCCCTTACGATAAATCTGTCTGTCTGTCTATTTACCTATCTACCCAGCCACCTGTGTGTTCATCTATCATCTAATCATCTGACCTATCATCTATAATTCACCTTATCTATCATCAGTCTACATATTTATCATCTATAAGAATTGATGCTTTTGAACTGTGGTGTTGGAGAAGACTCTTGAGAGTCCCTTGGAGTGCAAGGAGATCCAACCAGTCCATTCTGAAGGAGATCAACCCTGGGATTTCTTTGGAAGGAATGATGCTAAAGCTGAAACTCCAGTACTTTGGCCACCTCATGGAAGAGTTGACTCACTGGAAAAGACTCTGATGCTGGGAGGGATTGGGGGCAGGAGGAGAAGGGGACGACCGAGGATGAGATGGCTGGATGGCATCACCGACACGATGGACGTGAGTCTGAGTGAACTCCAGGAGTTGGTGATGGACAGGGAGGCCTGGCGTGCTGCGATTCATGGGGTCGCAGAGTCGGACACGACTGAGCGATGGAACTGAACTGAACTGAACTGAACTGATATGTCTATAGATCAGTCTCCTATTGGTTCAGTTTCTCTGGAGAACCGTGACAGACCCTTGCATCCAAAACCTAAAGGTGCTGCAGGCAAAGCCCAGTAAGAAGTGAATTTGAGGCTTCTTGGGTCTCAGTCTCAGTGGACAAACAGACAATGAAATTGAAATATTTTTGAGACATAAAGTTTATATCCCTAGGAGCTTTACAAGGCCTCCAGATATAAGCAACTCTTAAGCCTTAATACCATGTTGTTCTCATTCTTTTGAATGCAATGAGAGGGTCATTGTGTATTCAAAACTGATTGTTCCTGTGAAAATAAAACTTTTACAATAAAATAAAATCACAGTCATGATACGGAGTCAGAAAATCCCTGATCATCTTATGTGCTCTAATCTGCACCTTAGAGGAAGGAAGTTGAACAAAGGATGGAGTTGGGAAGCAAAACAGCTATTTTGCTCTGCTTCCATTATGATTAAGGGTATGACACACCACAGTCAGGAAACGGGGAAAAAAGAGAATTTGCACCTTGACACAAACCAGAAATGACAGGGTCACTCTGTCTATGTCTGGTCCACAGGATAATAAAACCTCGGACAATTCCTACAGACATGAACTCCACAAGCGAAACATAGCTTAATGTCTGGCCTTCTCAACACCAGTGTATATGGATGTGATGACCGTGTGAGAAAGTCACTGCTTTCCACCGGGAGCAAAAGAATATAAATTTGAGCAGCTTATAACCTGTGGTTTTCTCCCTTTTGTTGCTTAGTCACTAAATCATGTCCGAATCTTTGGACCCCATGGACTGTGGCCCACCAGGCTCCTTTGTCCATGGACTTTTCTAGGCAAGAACACTCGAGCGGGTTGCCATTTCCTTCTCCAGGGGATCTTCCTGACCCAGGGATCGGACCCACATCTCCTACGCTGCAGGCAGATTATTTACTGCTGAGCCGCCCGGGAAGCCCCCTTTACTGGGGTCTTTATTTGGAGGGCTGGTCCATTTGACGTCTGATTCCCTTCAATTCTTTGCCAATTAACTTTTCCTCATTTTTTCTTTCTAAATGGTTTTGTCTGTCGATTTATCAAAATCTGAGGAAAGTCCCCACATTTTTATAACCAGGCACTACCACAGATGGGGCTTCTCTCATAGCTCAGTGGGTAAAGAATCCACCTGCAGTGCAGGAGATTTGAGTTCAATCCCTGGAACGAGAAGATCCCCTCAAAAAGGAAATGGTAGCCCTCTCCAGGATCCTTGCCTGGAGAATCCGGGACAGAGGAGCCTGGCAGGCTGCAGTCTGTGGGGTCGCAGAGTCGGACACGACTGGGCGAGTAAACCACCATACCACAGATGAGAGTTTCTCTCTCATTTGGGGCATTTGTTCACAAGGATGTGAAATGTGACTCAGAAGAGGGGTTCCCTGAGCCCTGGATCCTTCTCCCCTCCCAGAGGTACCCAGGCCACAGGCTTGAGCGGTCCTGCAAAGCCAGCTCCCCATGTACATGTACACCCCCGATGGATCCATGTCAATGTATGACAAAACCACTACAATATTGTAATTAGCCTCCAATTAAAATAAATTAATTTATACTAAAAAAAAACAAAGCCAGCTCCCCCCAAATGGAGGCTCGTCAGCTCTGCGGGGCTACTGGTCTGCAGGGAAGGACTAGGCCAAAGGGGGCGTGTTTGGTTTACTGTCCCAAGTGTCAGGGGGCCCTTAGCGAGATTTTCTAAAGGACTCAGCATGTCTCCGTCTGCGGCATCTGAGAATGTCGCCCGGTGCACCCCTCATCTCTTTACATTTCCACAAGCTCTCGTCCAGTTATGCTCAGAAGGCACAGCCCTCAAGCCCCAGGAATAATATGCTAAAGCAGAAAAGAAAAAAAATGTAAAAACCGCACAGCTATTCTTGGACATTTTAATGGTGAGGTGCTTCACATTCTCTATAAAATGAAAGAAATTCAATTGTGTGAGGTCACCAGGTCACAGTCTCCCCAAGAGCACTGCTATTTAGAGCCAAACATCTTGCTCAGAGGGGCCCGCAAAGTTTAATAACATCCGTCAGCTGCGGTGAGACCCTGTGAGCCCATAATCCCGAAATGAGCCTCTGCGTGGCGTCTGTTACGGAGGAGCGCCAGTCCACCTGGGTGCAATTGTAGATCAAAGGTGACATTGAACACTGCCTTCGAAATTTCAGTCCCAGCCTTAACCACCCTATGAGTCAGCCAGTAGCAGTTCTGTGGCTCTTTGGGAACAAAAGGCCACCTTCGCGAGGCTGGAGGAAAGGCTTCTGCCGCCGTGGGAAGCAGAGAGCACACAGTGAGGGCTGGGTGATGTCGGCAGTGTTTGCTGAGTTGCCGTGACATGGGGTCGCTGTGTCCCCTGCGCCACGCTGGGTACGAGATATTTTTGTACAGAACTTCTTCTTTAAAGAATTTACATGTTACGACATCTGCCCTCTTGTTACTTAACAGTCAACACAGGAAAAGTGAAACAAGTACAGAAGGAAGGGAAAAGCGTGATTTTCAAACTGCGGTCTGCCAATGCCTCCAACAAAGATGAATCTCAAGTAACTACCAGTGGGTGAAATAGTGAGTCTATATTCACAAGATTCCATTTACATGAAGCGCAAGGACAGGAAAATTAATCTATGAGATTAAGACTAACCTATGAAGTCAGAAAGTGGCCGCCTCTGAGCGGCCTCATTGGCCAGGGGTCCCAGGGTAAAAGAAATGATGCTTGCTTACAGAAGGATATGCATACGCAAAGCTCAGCAGGTTTTACGGGATGTAACTTCCCTGTTTGCTCTGACTGTTTGTGTTCCCTAAAGTTCTTGTTTGAATCCTAAACCCTAAAGGTGACAGTTTTAAGAGGTGGGGCATTTGGGAGGTGATTAGGTCCTAAGGGAGGGACCCCCGTGAGTGGGATTGGCGCCCTCATAAAAGCAACCCCCAGAGCTGCCTCACTAAATCTGCCCTTTGAGGACACGGGGAGAAAGTGCTGGCTGCGTCCCAGAAAGAGGGCCTTTGCCAGAACATGACCATGATGGCAGCTTGACCTTGGAATCCCCAACCTCCAAAACTGCGAGCCAGAAGTTTCTGCTCTTCGTAAAGCTACCCAGTCTCCGGGATTCGTTATGGCAGCCCAACTGGATTCAGACACTATATATAAATTATGCCTCGATTTTTTAAAGTTTTTTTGAAATCCACCACTGACACACTTGAGCTGTAAAGCTGGGACTCGGACCACTCTCTACCAGGAGAGCAAGGGTCCAAACCCACTCTCCTCCCACTGAATCGGACCAGTGAGGCTGCGTGCTCCTTGCTGCCCATCACCATAGGGCGGTGGTCCCGCTGTTCTTCAAAGAAAGCGCGCCTGCCTTTTCCTCTATATAGAAATGCTCTGTGTGGGCCCAGTTGTCAGTCGTGTCCAGCTCTTTGCAACCCCACGGACTGTAGCCCGCCAGGCTCCTCTGTCCGTGGGATTCTCCAGGCAAGAGCACTGGAGTGGGTGCCATTCCCTTCTCCAGGGCTCTTCCCGACCCAGGGATCTAGCCCGGGTCTGCCGCACTGCAGGCGGATTCTTTACTGTCTGAGCCCCCAGGGAAGCCTCGCAGCTCTCTGCGTGCTCAGCCAGCCGGGCGGCAGTTTTTCCTCCCTGTGACCGAAACACCGCTGTGCGGCCGCCGTCGAGATGCTGCGCCCGGCCGGGCCTCCCCACAGCCTCCTTCCCTCTCCACATTCTCACCTGGAAACGAGAGCCCTAGGCCGTGCAGTCAGACCTGCAGACCACCCGAGTCTAGTCCCCTGGAGCGTGCCCACCCACTTTGTCGTCTGTTTTATTGTCTGTTTTCCTTTTTAACCTAATACCCACGTGCTCGTGGCTGCCCCGTCGGTGAGGCAGGGAGCGCGCTGCGACCTGAAGCTGCACAGGAACGCGAGCCCCGGAGCCGGACCCCAGCCCCGGGCGCCTTCCCTCCTACCCCAGACCAGGGCCGTGACTCAGGTTCTGCAATTCGATTTCAACTTTCAGCTACTGAAGAGCAGTCTGTGCGAGGGCAGGGCAGGGACGCCCTTAGGCCTTGGGATTGAGAAGCTGAGGCAGAACAGAGGTGAATTTGAAGATGTGCTTTGCCAGGCTTGGGAGCAAAGCTGTACTGAAGAATAAGCACCGTTCTAGACTTCCACTTTAGTGCAGCGATATTTTTAAACGGAAGCAGAGGAACTTTTTCCCATCAGTTTCCTTCTATCGTCAAGGTCCCTGGCAATATCTTTGAGATTTGAAATAATCACCTGTGTTTTATTTTTGTCTCATACCCTGGACCAGGAACAAAGGATTTTCACTCTTCGGAAACCAGACAGCATTCTCTGAAACCTGATGTATTTCCTTCAAAGCGCTGGCGCTGAGCTTGAGTTTCAAAATTATATTTTTCTCTCCAAACCATCGTCCTTGTCTGTGCTGTCGGGGGTGTGCTTTTATAAAGGCTCAAGTTTAGCTTAAAACCCGAACATAAAGGAAATGCTATGCGTATTAAGCACTTAAGTAAAACAGCTTTCTGCATCCGCATTAATTCTGTTCACAGGCTATGCCCAGGCCCAAGCATATTATTTTTTATTTACATCAAAGTTCTATATTTACAAACATGATTTACACTAGTTTAGTTGGTCAGCCCATATGGTATCTTTGAAAATCAGACCAGAGCTATATTCCCATTTCACAGGGGAAAAAAACAAAAGTCAAGGATCAGTTAGCAAATTTGTGCATGAGAAAGCATTTTCTTCAGGGCTTGAATTTCCAATTCATGTCATTGTTTCTACAGTTCAGTTCAGTTTAGTTGCTCAGTCATGTCTGACTCTTTCTGACCCCATGGACTGCAACATATCAGCCTCCCTGTCCATCACCAACTCCCGGAGTTCACTCAAACTTATGTCCATTGACTTGATGATGCCATTCAAACGTCTCATCCTCCATCATCCCCTTCTCCTCCCGCTGTTAATCTTTCCCAGCATCAGGGTCTTTTCCAGTGAGTCAGCTCTTCACATCAGGTGGCCAAAGTGTTGGAGTTTCAGCTTCAGCATCAGTCCTTCCAATGAATATTCAGGACTGATTTTCTTTAGGATGGACTGGTTGGATCTCCTTGCAGTCCAAGGGGACTCTCAAGAGTCTTCTCCAACGCCACAGTTCAAAAGCATCAATTCTTCAGCACTCAGCTTCCTTTATAGTCCAACTCTCACATCCATACATGACTACTGAAAAAACTATAGCCTTGACTAGATGGACCTTTGTTGGCAAAGTAATGTCTCTGCTTTTTAATATGCTGTCTAGGTTGGTCACAACTTTCCTGCCAAGGAGTGTCTTTTAATTTCATGGCTGCAGTCTCCATTTGCAGTGATTTTAGGGCCTCTCAAAATAAAGTCTCTCACTGTTTCCCCATCTATTTGCTATGAAGTGATGGGATCAGATGCCATGATCTTCGTTTTCTGAATGTTGAGCTTTAAGCCAACTTTTTCACTCTCCTCTTTCACTTTCATCAAGAGGCTCTTTAGTTCCTCTTCACTTTCTGCCATAAGGGTGCTGTCATCTGCATGTCTGAGGTTATTGATATTTCTCCTGGCAATCTTGATTCCAGTTTGTGCTTCATCCAGGCCGGCATTATGCATGATATACTCGGCACAGAAGTTAAATAAGGGTGGCAATATACAGCCTTGACATACTCCTTTCCTGTTTCTCGTTTCCAATCCGTTATGCCATCCCAGTTCTAACTGTTGCTTCTTGACCTGCATGCAGATTTCTCCGGAGGAAGGTCAGGTGGTCTTGTATTCCCATCTCTTGAAGAATTTTCTACAGTTTGTTGTGATCCACCCAGTCAAAAGCTTTGGCATAATCAATAAAGCAGAAATAAATGTTTTCTGGAACTCTCTTGCTTTTTCAATGATCCAACGGATGTTGGCAATTTGTTCTCTGGTTCTTCTGCCTTTTGTAAATCCAGCTTAAACATCTGGAAGTTTATGGTTCACATATTGCTAAAGCCTGGCTTGGAGAATTTTGAGCATTACTTTGCTAGCATGTGAGATGAGTGCAATTGTGCAGTAGTTTGAACATTCTTTGGCATTGCCTTTTTGGGGATTGGAATGAAAACCAACCTTTTCCAGTCCTGTAGCCACTGCTGAAATTTCCAAATTTGCTGGCATATTGGGTGCAGCACTTTCACAGCCTCATCAGTTTTACCAAATACCATGGTTTCATATTCATGATTTCCCTATCAGCCACCCTCCTACCCTGGCCCTGCATGTATGCTCAGCCGTGTCTGATTCTTTTCGACCCCATGGACTGTAGCACCCCCAGGCTCCTCTGTCCATGGGATTCTCCAGGCAAGAATACTTGAGTGGTTTGCCATTCCCTTCTTCAGGGGATCTTCCCAGCCCAGGGATCAAACCTGTATCCCTGGATCTCCTACAGTGCTTTACCTCTCAGCCACTGGGGAAGCCCCAGCCACCCCAAAGCACCATTAGGAGTATCAGTCACCGAGGCTCCACAGATGCCTGAAGGGGCGCTGATCCTACTGAAGCCTGATTCCTCAGGGTGGGCCTTGACGTGATAGAAGATAAAGTCTCTGAAATGGCTCCACTCTGAGCCATTCCGGATGGTGTATGGTGACCGGCCCTGTCACTGCCATTTCACAGACGCTGGTCTCGTCACATTCACCGAAGACCTCACTGGTTCTGGGCTTCTGGTTCTCCTTTAATGCCACACATCAGTTCTTTTTGCATTTACCTGTTACCCAAGGAAATGTGAGGATCACTTCAATTATTGTCTCTACTGCATGTGGTTAAATAAGGTCGATGTGGGAGCATTTCTTGGAAACACATGAATATTTATTTTTACTGAAAAATGGCTGCTGAGTCCCCTAAAACATTCTCTCATGAAGAGGTCCAAAAATCTTTGCAGGTGTGTTAATTATAATGCTCCCAATGGCTGTAAGGATGAAAAGGCCCGTCTCCTAAAGGAAAAATGTATCAGCCCTGCCTGGAGATGGCGATGTTTTGAGAAGCCAGTCACCCTCCTTCTTGATCAGAGAATCGCCTGCACATGCTTCTGTGAAGAGCGAGACCAAAACGCTGTCAGCTGAAATGAAGGCTGGAGAACTGATCTGATTCCCAAATGTTTTTTTAAAGCTTGTCAGTTGGTTCCAAGACATTACCTACCACTGTTCACATCACTAATCGGGGTGCTTTCTGCTATACAACAAATGAACTAAAACTGATGAGTTGGTTTCATTTCCTGTAAAGTCTATTCATCACTAAGAAGTACCAACCCTCAAGCTTATTAAAATCAGAGTGTGGGCTGCTTACAACCTGGGGCTAAGTCAATTCACTGTAAGAGAATTCAGTTTGCATCTCCTCCCAGCCCAGCCTCGTAGGACTTTCCCTCACCTTTCCCTAGAAGCTTGAGCAAGTACCACTCCTGGGTTCCAAACCTTGAGGTTGTGAGCTCACTGGACAGGAAGGACAGGCAAGGTGTTCCTCGCTGGCTGCATGAACCGCTGCCACGGCACCTTCTCGCCAGTCTCAGCAAAATCAGGCTCCTTCTACTGCCCCAAGGCTGTCTCTTAAACACAAACAATTCTCCACTTTTGAAAACTTCATTTTAAAGCAATTGTGAGAAATGTAGAATGTATCCCCACTGACCTCTTCCAAAAGAACACCAGCCCTGGATCCAAAAAACTGTTATTCTTGCAAGTAGACAGCTCTGGGCCACTGCGACCGTCATGAGAGCCATTAGGGGATGGAAAGATAAGGGCTTGAGTTCTTAGAGACTCCGAGTGTTTAGATGAATGGAAAGCAGACAGAGTTTGGGGCAGTTGATACCAGGGGAGGGTATGGGTTAGAAATAACTTACTCACACACTGAATGGTTTGCTTGGCTATAATTCCAGCTGGTCTCTGACTCCCAGGTTCCTAATCTGCAGATTAAACCAGCTGCAGAGCAAACATATACCTACAGTGTATGTGGGCCTCCGTGGTTGCTCAGCTGGTAAAAAGTCTGTCTGCAAGGCAGGAGACACCAGTTCAATTCCTGGGTCAGGAAGATCCCCTGGAGAAGGGATAGACTACCACTCCAGTATTCTTGGGCTTCCTTGGTGGCTCAGATGGTAAAGAATCTGCCTGCAATGTGGGAGACCTGGGTTCAATCCCTGGGTCAGGAAGATACCCCGGAGGCAGTCAAGGCAACCCACTCCAGTATTCTTGCCTGGAGAATCCTCACGGACAGAGAAGCCTGGCGGGCTACAGTCCATAGCGTCATAGCGTCAGAGTCAGACAGGACCGAGCGACTAAGCGCAGCACAGCACATGCAGGCATATACATATGTGTGTGTGTGTGTGTGTGTGTGTGTATACACACGTATATATCTAACTCCAGAAAACTCCAAAAAGCAAGGCATTTGAATTTTCCATCTTCTTCTCTGAGGCATCTTCCCGACCCAGGGATCAAACCCACATCTCTTGCACCTCCTGGATCTGCAGATGGAGTCTCCACCACTGCGCCCCTGGGGAGCTCCCATGACCAGATGGTGTCCTCTTGCACAGAGGGCTTTTTCCTGGAGAGGGAAGCGCTGTCAGCTTCATCTTCTACCAGCATGTTGGTGGTGAGCATGACTTCACATTGACCTTCCCTCTCGGTTCTGAAATACATCCCTGGATCTTTTCACTTCACTTGGTTTTTTTTTTTTAATTAATTTTTATTTTTTAGTTTGTTTTGCTTTACAATACTGTATTCATTTTGCTATACATTGACATGAATCAGCCACGAGTGTACACGAACTCCCAATCCCGACCCCCACTCCCCCCTCCCGTCCCACACCTTCTCTCTGGATTATCCCCGTGCATCAGTCCCAAGCATCCTGCATCCTGCATCAAACCTGGACTGGTCATTCGTTTCACCTATGATATCATACATGTTACACTGCCACTCTGCCAATCCATCCCACCCTCTCCCTCTCCCACAGAGTCAAAAGGCCGTTCTATACATCTGTGTCTCTTTTGCTGTCTTGCGTACAGGTTTATCATTACCATCATTCTAAATTCCATATATATGTGTAAGTATACTGTATTGATGTTTTTCTTTCTGGCTTACTTCACTCTGTATAATCGGCTCCAGCGTCATCCACCTCATTAGAACTGATTCAAATGCATTCTTTTTAATGGCTGAGTGATACTCCATTGTGTATATGTACCAGAGCTTTCTTATCCATTCATCTGCTGATGGACATCTAGGTTGCTTCCATGTCCTGGCTATTATAAACAGTGCCGCAATGAACATTGGGGTACACGTGTCTCTTTCAATTCTGGTTTCCTCGGTGTGTATGGCCAGCAGTGGGATCGCTGGAGTGTGTTCATTCCTATCAGGAATGCACTTAATCAGCTTATCTAGGTTTCCCAGGGCGTCCTTTTGGACTTAATCCTACTGGGTTAGAGGAAAGCCCCATGGTGCTTATGCCTGTCGCTATGAAGGATTCCTTGGACGTGTTCTTGGAGCTGGCTGGGGCAGGGTCTGGGATGGGGCATCAGGGCCCAGGACACAGCGTTTGAAAGCACCTGCTGGGTCACCTTTCACACTGAGCCAATGGCCTGTCTTCTGGGAAGTGACCTTCTCCAACTTCTTTCTGCAGGAACGCTTGACCACCAAGCAGATTGTTTGGGACCCCTATTGTCTTTAGTAAAATGTTTCCTTCCTTTTATCCTTCGACAGTACTCCTCAGCCTCTCCTGGCGGCTTGTTCCTAAGAGCTTTTCTGACTTCTCAACCAACCTCCATCTAACTCTGCTCTGACAGGAATGCCAATTGCCCCTAAGATTTCCCTAAAGGACTGCAATCAACCCTCACTCTCTCTCTCTCTTGCTGTCTCTCAGCTTCTCTCTCTCACACACATGCACACCCACGACCATCTCAGGCCCCACTTTAGGAAGCACTCTTAGAAATACAGCTATTATAGTATCTGGTGTAATTTAAGCAGAACAAGATTGAAACTCTGAAGTGTTCCTGGAAACAGAAGATCCTATTATTGCCAACAGTTTGAAATCTTCAACTGCTCACATTTTTCAAACCGCTTTGCCAAATGGCTAAAAATGATGCAAGCCTGCATTATTTCAAGTCGTTTTTTTGATGTTCTTTATGAGAGAGCTTACCTCTGGCCCATGTCCAAATGGATGGGAAAACGCTAGCAAAATATAGTAGAAATATCTGTAGTGCTTAGATATTGAAGGGGAGACCAGGTTAATGAATTTCAGGTATAAATCATCCACACTAGCTATTTTATTGCTCTTTCTCTGGAACCACACTGCCTTAAACTTCTCTAAGATGGACTTAGACTCTACAGAGCTTCATCATTGAGTAGATTAGGCCTCTGATGAGAAGAGCTGTGGTTTTTGTCTGAGATGAGCCACTGGCGTTTGGCGCTGTGTTAATACGTATAATTACAGAACAGAGCCTGAGGGGAAAGGGCAATTCTAAAATAAATATTTTCCGAAAAAAGCCTTAAAGGAACTTTTAGTTCTGATTCTTTGCTCTTGTTCCATCCTCTCAAGAAATATAACTATTTGTCCTTAGTTTTTCACTCAAAACTGATTCGAGGCTTAAGAAATGACTTCTGATCCCATTCGGTTGACCCTGTCCACAGGGAGAGCCATGGGAGTAAGGAGCAGCACATTCCGTGGTCCTTTTGGAGAGAAGACAGCTGGTTTGGAAATCTCACAGCGAGGACTGGAGGAAGGTGGATCCAGTCGGGAGAGGTTGGGCCCACTCCTCCCTCCAGCGCCTGACATGACTCATGTCCCCACCAGACTAGAGGAAGGACCCCTGACCGGGCCAAACGGAGAGATGAAGTGCCCCCAGCCTCCGCCCAGCGGGCTTCTCAGCTGGCACTGGAGCAGGAGACACGGGAGACGTAGGTTCGATCCCTGCGTCAGGAAGCTCCCCTGGAGGAGGAAATGGCAGCCCACTCCAGTGTTCTTACCTGGAGAATCCCATGCACAGAGGAGCCTGGTGGGCTACAGTCATGGGGTCACAAAGAGTCTGACACAGCTGAGCAAGTAAGCGCGTGCGCACACGCACACACACACACACACACACAACCTCCCTCCAGTCCCGCTAGGCTCCTCTCCCGGCATCAAAGGCTCTAAGCAGTCTTCCCGTCTCCTTATTCAAAACTGATTCTTTGCTTGTTCACTCACACAACCACAGGGGCTAGGTACACAGGCAGAGAGCAAAGCCTTAAAACGAGGAGGGAGTCTGCAGAAAGGTAACCCTGAAACTCAGCCTTCCATGTCAGTTGCTAAGTCACCAGGAGACATTCCAGAGACCCTCACTGTGATCATGGGTTAACACAGGTAACCTGCCTAAGAACTGTTTCAGGCTGAGCTTGTGAAGAACAATAGTTCCTTATTATAAAAGGAGGGAACTGGACCGGGTTACTGCTGACTTTCCCGACTCTGCACGTCGGATTTTCCAGCCCCAGCAAGCCTTCGGGCAACCGCAGTTCTGGCCGACATCATGACAGCAACCTCGTGAGACAGCCTGAGCCCACAGCACCAGCTAAGCTGCTTCTGATCCAGAAAAAAGATTACTTTTAAGCTGCTAAACCTGGGGGACCATTCGATATGCAACGATAGATAATTAATATACTGGCGTGTGACAAAAGGCAGAACCACTGGTGACCACAGCCCAAAGTGCGGTGACACCTTTACACACCAGACTTGCCTTGAAACCCCGACTGTGTCACAGTGTGCACACGTGCTTAGCGGCTCAGTCATGTCCGACTCTGCACGACCCCGTGGACTGTAGCCCGCCAGTCTCCCCTGACCATGGGAATCTCCAGGCAAGAATACGGGGGTGGGTTGCACGCCCTCCTCAGGGGATCTTTACCTCCCACCAAATCCAGGCGTTGTCTTGCCTTCTCAGGATTTAACTTGCCGAAGCTCTGGGAGTGTGAGGGGAGAACAGCTCCAATCTACGCTACAGTCTGCAGGCCAGTGGAACCAAATGAAGGTGAACAGAGGGTCGGGTTGAGCAGATGAGGAGGAGTGGTACGCACACTCTTTTTTCCAATTATCAAGGTCATGGACGCATATTCTCAAGTGTTTCTCTAAATAAGATGCCCAGAACTGGAAGATCAGCTGGATTTTTCCACAGTACGTCATTTTGAGCCCCACTCCCACCGCACCCTTTGGCTACATCAGGTAGTCAGCCTTACAAAAAATTCTACAAAAATTATCCATCCAAAACTCTTATCACTCAGTGTGACTCCTGACATCTCCCGCAATAGTGTTGATAAAAAAGATTTATATAATGACTTATTTCACCTCTGTAGCCCACACTATTTTGAGAATTTGACAAGAGTATTCGCAGATGTCCATGCTGGTGTAATCAGAACCATGTTAGTTTTATTTGTACCGTATTGCAGAGTTAATTTACTCACTGGGATCAATTTGATTTCCGAAGCTTGCCTGGGCCTGCCAGAGGCACTGAATGGGACTCATGCTTGCACAAACAGCAGCTCAGCTGTGTCTAGGTCAGTGCTGTCCACATTTCAAAGTCACCCAGAGTCTTGGCAACAACCCCAAATGTCATTTTCCCAAACACAGATCAAGGAACTTCTCCCAAAAGACTGAACTCCAAGTGGAAAAACAAATATAGAGTATAAGCAGGGGAGGAAATGTAGTCCCCACCCTCAAAAAGGATTTGTGAAAATTAGTGCCAAATATTTTATGAAAGTCCAGAAAACCAAAATGTTAGGAAAAGATATTGAAGTGTTATATGTCTTGCTGAAAGAATAGAGATTCTTGGAAGGCTTTTTTGCACTATTTTTGCAAAGGATTTTTGCAGATTTTATTAGTCTACATTTAGAACACATGAAAATGAGGAGTGAGGTGTAGGTCTAAATATCTGTGCTCAAGCTTCCAGTTCTTTGGCATCTGGTTGTGACTTGGCAGACAGCAGTGGGGAGGGCACAAAGCAGGCCGAAGTCCCTAAGAGGTACCCAACAGATGACAGCTCTCCAGGACAGCTTGATTGGCCAGCAGCCCGCGATCCCCACCAACCGGGCATCTAACTCTGATAGAACCTTGTGTTCCTAGAGTTGGGGCTCCCCCAGGAACATGGTGATAACAAGCAATCAGAAATGGGGTATGCTTTCTAGAAACTAGATAAGAATGCATGTCTTTGATGTTGCAAAAATAGGTAGTCCTAACAAAGCGAGGGGCTAACTGAATTATTTGCAAGCAGACATGCACTGCTTTTCTGATTCTAGTTCACTTTCCCATAACCTGGCGCCCATCTCTACGACTTGGATAAGTGGCAATAATGTGGGTTCTCCTTCCTATAGGTGGATACCACGTGGTGTGGGAGGGGAATACAGAAATGACTCACAAACTCTCTGAGGGTAAGCTGTTTTTGAGTCAAAATGGATCTAATCCAAATTGAACCATTGAGTCAACTGTCACCTTTGATGTTTTTAGGTCCAGAAACCCAGAAATTTGCCTCTGGGCAAAGCCAAGGTCCGCATCGCGATCCCTTTGATATATTACCATCTTCTGAAAGTCCGTTTACTTGCTAGGCTGCCCCAACCGCACTACACTGCTCCTTCCCTGTGGTAAGCAGACCTCAAATGGACTCGACACAAGCCAACAGCAGAGAGTCCCTCCGATGCTCTTCCTGAAGCGCACCAGGCAGGTGGGCCCAACAGCAGACAAATGGTCCTGGGGACCCCCAACAGCGCCGCCAGAAAGTCCAGTGGACCCATCCCCTGCAATATTAGCTGGAGATACTTACGAAAAATTCACTCGCAGGGAACAAATGATGTAAACGCCTTTTCTAACCACTGATGCCGGCGGAAGAATAAGAGCCAGCAGGACGAGAGTGGAAAGCTCTCTCCAGGTGTCTGAAGGATAAACAGGACCCCAGAGAGGGTCACGGCGTATACAGAGGCGTGAGTTAAGAGCAGCCCAGACATATTTACGTGGCCGCATGGTTTTTCCAAGGGCAAAACTGAATCAGAAAGCGCAGCCTCCAGAGGACATGGTGATGGGAGCCCACGCTGAAGGCTCCTTCGCGCCGTCTCTCCTGGTGGGGGAATGACATCATTGACAAGTCATCTTCAATTATGTCAGGAGTTTCAGGGACAGGGAGAGAGAGCAACAGAATTTAAAAGGGACTAAAAGGTAATGTTCCTTGGGATCCATTCCCAGTTCTATCACTGACTCACCAGATGATTTTATTATTCCCATTGTTACTAGGGCTATCTTATTGAAGATTGATACAACATTTAGATTTGGAGGTCAATCTAGGACCTCTCCTTGCTTTAGTATCTAAATTAAATGTAGAACTTTCTTTGAAATACAATTAGGGAGAAAGGCAGATGTGAAGGTTATAAAATCTAAGAGAAGCAGAGTTTGGAATTTTGATGAATAATCCTCCTTTTTAAAAAAGTTTAACTTTTGGAGGTGAAATTCATGTAACAAAATTTACCATTTCAAAGTGAACGTGTGCTGTACAGCCATCAGCTCTGTCTAGTCCAGAGGATTCCCAGCCCTCTGGAGTGAATCCCCGCCCCCAGGGACTGTCAGTCTTCACTCTCCCCTCCCTCCACTCCCTGGCAACCTCCAGGCTTCGTCCTGTTTCTATGGATGTATCTATTCTAGATATTTCATGTAAATGGCATCACACAGCTGCTGCTGCTGCTAAGTTGCTTCAGTCGTGTCCGACTCTGTGTGACCCCATAGACGGCAGCCCACCAGGTTCCCCTGTCCCTGGGATTCTCCAGGCAAGAACACTGGAGTGGGTTGCCATTTCCTTCTCCAATGCATGAAAGTGGAAAGTGAAAGTGAGGTCGCTAGGTCGTGTCCGACTCTTAGCGACCCCATGGGCTGCAGTCTACCAGGCTCCTCCGTCCACGGGATTTTCCAGGCGAGAGTACTGGAGTGGGGTGCCACTGTGGCATCATAAGCTATGTGCTATCTGGAGTCTGGCGCCTCTCGCTTAGCCCAGGTGTTTGAGTTCACCATGTGGTGATACGTATCAACACTCCGTTCATTTTCGCGGCTGAGTCACATCCCACCGCGGGCTGGTGTCTTGCGCAACTTGTCCCTCAGCCATCTGTTGACGGACATTTGGGTTATTTCTACCTTTGGATTATTGTGCTCCTCCCTTCATAAATTCTATCCTCCACTCTCCATCCACCTCCCCATATACCCCGAACTTTCTCTTTTCTTTACTGTATATCTCCCAGAAGACACTAGAGATGCAGGTTTGATCCCTGAGTCAGAAAGATCCCCTGGAGGAGGAAATGGCAACCCACTCCAGAATTCTTGCCTGGGAAAGTTCATGGACAGAAGAGTCTGGCGGGCTATGAGTCTATGGGGTCACAAGAGTCAGACACGACTGTGCACACAGCCACACACCCCTTTGCGAAGACACACATTAACGTTAGCTTATCTCCAGCGGCTTTTCTGCAGGGCTGAGAACAGAAGAGAGGGTGTGGGTAAGAAAATGAGAAAGGAGAAGAGTTTGGGAAAGAAGGACAGAGAAAGAAGGGATGGATAGAGGATGCTTGGGGACACCCTGGCAAAGCTGGAAGCCCAGGACACAGCCTGACGAGGAGGAGTTTGGATGAGTGGTCCAGCTCTGTCTGCAGGGCTGTGCGGATGTTTTCTCAAAGAGACTGAGAAGGCTGGTGGAAAGGTCACTTATGCTTTTTCTTCTGGTGCCCTCAGGAGAACATTATCCAAAAGTCTGGTGTTTTAAGCCCCGTCAGGACTTTTTTCCTTCCAAATTTCTCTCAGTATTGTTAGTCTAGATATTTTCATAAAAGAATATCAGGTTGAATACATTTGAATCCTAAGAGAATCTTTCAGAAGGAGAACAAAACATCAGAACAATATTTCAATAACAGCTAACTGGGGAAATGGTGGAAACAGTGTCAGACTTTATTTTCCTGGGCTCCAAAATCACTGCAGATGGTGATTGCAGCCATGAAATTAAAAGACGCTTACTCCTTGGAAGGAAAGTTATGATAAACCTAGACAGCATATTAAAAAGCAGAGATATTACTTTGCCAACAAAGGTCCGTCTAGTCAAGGCTATGGTTTTTCCAGGGGCCACGTATGGATGTGGAGTTGGATTGTGAAGAAAGCTGAGCGCCGAAGAATTGATGCTTTTGAACTGTGGTGTTGGAGAAGACTCTTGAGAGTCCCTTGGACTGCAAGGAGATCCAACCAGTCCATTCTAAAGGAGATCAGTCCTGGGTGTTCTTTGGAAGGAATGATGCTAAAGCTGAAACTCCAGTACTTTGGCCACCTCATGTGAAGAGTTGACTCACTGGAAAATCTCTGATGCTGGGAGGGATTGGAGGCAGGAGGAAAAAGGGACGACAGAGGATGTGATGGCTGGATGGCATCACGGACTCAATGGACGTGAGTCTAAGTGAACTCCAGGAGGTGGTGATGGACAGGGAGGCCTGGTGTGCTGCAATTCATGGGGTCGCAAAGAGTCGGACATGACTGAGTGACTGAACTGAACTGAAGAAAATATTGGTATCTCTTTTCTTTGGTGTTTCCCCATTAAAGGAATTGTTCAGTTAGATTTAAACTAAGGACCAGCTATTCCTGCCACTGGCAAGATGACTGTAATTCATCTTTCTGGAAAAGGAAAAAACAAACTGAGTTTAAAATAAGCCAAACCAAAGCATCAGCCCATAGAGAAAAGTGAGGTACTTCTGTGAATATGACCCACATGTTTTCTTAGTTAATATTAAAAGAAAGAAGATATATTTTTTTTAAGGCAAAGGAGAGGGTACATGTTTTTCTTCGCTTTTGCTAACATGTGTATTACCAAAACCAATCCTGTTTCTCCAAACTGTTTTGAAAGTTTGTGAAGTTACTGTTTGGGTAGTATCAGACCTGGAGGCCTGGCACAGTTAAGCAGCTCAGCCTGCCAGCCTGCCTGGGAAGGAAAGTCTAAGAACCACCCTTCCTAAAGCCTGTAAGTCCTTTCTTGGCAAACTTACTCCTTTTTGTCATCTTTAGGGTCATGAGTGCTTTAAAAGCAAGCAGTGGGCAAAGCTAGTCACAAAGTAGAGGGGCAACAGAGAGGGCGGAGTTTAAACAAGAACATCTGTTTGATGGAGCAAAGTCCAAACGCATCAGAAATAAAGCGAGACAGGAAAATCACTTGCTAATTTTCATTTGATATCCTGGACTCCTATTCCAACATTGAGCAGTACTTTTCTTTTTCATTGTCAATGTGTGTGTGTGTGTGATAATTTCTATATTTAATTTTAAAATTACCTTTGGCACTTGTCCAAATGAGAAGCCCAAATTCTCCACTGCAGATCAAAAAACAGATACAGTAGAAATCTCTGATACTAAAAAAGGTACAGTAGCAATTTTTGCTTTAAAAGGAACCTATCTTTGCTAAAAAATACAGTGGCAATCTTTGATGCTAAAAAGGTACAGTGGCAATCTCCAGTGCTAAAGATGGGACAGTGGCAGTCTTTGATGCTGTGATTGGTAATTATATCAACAACCTGACATCAAAATCCTGTGAGATATTCTCTCAAGGCCCAAGGAGAAGGAGATAAGTGATAGCTGGATTCCATATAAACAGAATTATGTCTTTTCTTGGGACAGAATGTTTGTTGCAAACAGCAGGATCTACCAGTTCCTAAAAACCAGCATTTAAATTCCAAGGAAATGAAATAAAAGAGGCTGTATTTAAAAAAAAAAAAAAAAAAGACAGCTAAACCACAAACTGGCTGATAGCCAGAAGATCCAAAAATGTAATTTTCAAAGTGTGGTCCCCAAACCAGCTGCACCAGCAGAAGCATCACCTGCAAAATTATTACAAATGCGAATTCTCTGCCCCTACCCGAGACGGACTGAATCAGAAACTCTAGGAGTGGGACGCAGGGGAAACTGTTTCAGCAAGCCCTCCACGTGATGTTGATACCTGCTACATTTAGAAAACTCCTGATGTAAAAATGAATGGATTGCTCTTGATTTGATGCCTAGGTTCTTAAAGTAATAATTTGTGTATTTATTCAACTGGAGGATGCTCTTTTCATCAGGAGTATTTGAATATTAAAAGCAGAATCTACCAAAATGGCCGGTTGTGTTGACTGTTTTTTTATCCAAGGCTCAGCGTGTTTTCATGAGGATTTTGGAGGTGCAAACGTGATCTACACATTGTGAGAAGGAGAGGAGCCCAGCAAAGTAACGGGGCCAGAGAGGGCTTTGCTGCTGAGACAGCTGGCACTGGAGAAGCAACCTGCAGTGTTTACATATTAAATGTGGCCATTCTTCCTCTGGCCCAGCAGTTGTGGGAAAAGGGAAGTTCAGAGAGAAATATACAGGACCAAGGGAAGGGGCTTGTTTCCAGCAGGGAAGTTTTGTTTTTTTTAATAGCAGCACTTTGTTTTGTTGTTTGTTTTTTCTTTTAATGTAGTGATTCTCACATATATTTTTACAAGTGACATTTTGGAGAAATTTAGGAGACTCAGTAAAGCAAAGTAAATAATACTTCACAATCTCATAAACAACTAGATAAAACAACTGCTCAAATTTTTATGAGTTTCTTTACAGTCTTCTTTCTTTGTGCTTTTAAAAAATTTAAAACACACTTTTCCAGCCTTATGAGATATTTTAACATATAACACTGTGAAGGTTTAGGGTATACAACGTGATCGTTCGGTACAATATATATTACAAAGTTATTATCACAATAAGGTTAGTTAATATAATCACCATCTCGAATAGCAAACTGTGTGTGTGCTGAAGACTTTCAAGATCCACTCTTTCAGTAAGTTTCAAATATATAATGCGAAACTGGCAGCTGTAGTCACTGCACCACACACTGGACGCCCAGAACCTACGCACGGTGTAACTGGAAGCTTGTAGCCTTTGACTGCCTTCATTCACTTCTCCCAGCCCCTGCCGTTGGCAACCAGAAGTCTACTCAAAGTTTCTTTGAGGTTTTTTTAGATTCCACATAAGTGAGATCACGCAGTATTTGTCTTTCTCTGTCTGACTTATTAGCATAATATCCTCAAGTTTCATCTGTGTTGTCTCAAATGGCAGGATTCCATTCTGTTTTTGTGGCTGAATAAATTTCTGTTTCTTATTTATTCACTGATAGTCACTTAGGTTGTCTCCACATCTTGGCTAATCTTGTAAATAATGTGGAAGTAATTTGGCTACAAGCAATCACTTTCTTTCTTTCTTTCTTTCTTTTTTTTTTGGTCCTTTTGTTTTTATTGTGAGAAAATATACATAAGATGAAATTCAATGTTTTAAAATATACAGCTCAGTAGCATTACAGACATGCACATTGTACCACCACCACCATTCATGTCCAGAATTTCAACTTCTCAAACTGAACTCGCAACCCATTAGACAGTAACTTTCGATTCCCTCCCTCACATCCTTGGCAATAACCATCTACCTTCTGTCTCTCTGAATCTGACTACACTTGGTATCTCATACACATGGAATCCTACAGAATTTGTCCTTTGCCCCTGGATTATTTCACGTAGATTTGTGTCTTCAAGATTTACTTACATTGTAGCATGTTTCAGAATTTTTTAAGGCTAAATAATGTTCCATTGTACATACAGACCTAGAGCTTTGTAGTTTTCCCTCAGAGATCTTGTACATATTTTGTTAGATTTATACCTAAATATTTTGTTTCCTTTCTTCTTCTTTCTTGGTGCTAATGTAAATGGTACTGGGTTTTTAATGTTATTATTATTTTTTCTTCTTTTTGTTTCTCGGTTTTTAGTTCTATTTGATTACTGATCTATAAGAAAGCTATTAGCCAGCCACTGCACCCTTAATTTGATGCTGCACTTCCCCTCCCTAACCATCCTTGGCTCAAGGCAGCACCAAAGGAGTCCAGCTCCCATAACCAAGAGCATCACGTCCCCCCCAAGAAGCCTCAGGCTCCCACACACCTGCAGGGGAGCAGACGGGCACTCTCAGTCTGAAGCAATTTCTCTTGTGCCAGGTTCATGCTGAAATGTACAGAAACAGGTGAACACCCACCCAGTAATAGAGGGAAGTTTAGGGGTCCTCACCTAACATGCTCAGATACTCAGTTGTGTCCGATTCTTTACGACCCCATGGACTGTAGCCCACCAGACTCCTCTGTCTATGGAATTTTCCAGACAAGGATACTGGAGTGGGTTGCCATTTCCTTCTCCAAGCAACATTTTCTAAAACAATACAGTCAGAATAAATGGCCCCTTCCAGCTACGGTAAACAGAGGAGTGTGTGTATTCTTGCCCCATGGACAGAGGAGCCTGGCGTGTCCAACTCTTTGTGACCCAAGGACTGTAGCCCGCCAGGCTCCTCTGTCCATGAGGATTCTCCACCAAGAATACTGGAGTGGCTTACATACCCTCCTCCAGGTTATCTTCCCAACCCAGGGCTGGAACCCAGGTCTCCCACATTGCAGGCAGATTCTTTACTATCTGAGCCATCAGGGAAGCCCAAGCATGCTGGAGTGGGCTGCCATGCCCTCCTTCAGGGGATCTTCGCAACCGAGGTCTCCCGCACTGCAGGCGGATTCTTTACCATCTGAGCCACCAGGGAATTCCAAACAGAAGAGCAGACACAACAAAAGAAAACAAAGTTAGAAAAGAATCAAGAAATATATTCCTATAGGTGAGCAGAGGGGGAAAAAAAACAGAGAGAGGAACTGTGATAAAGCTTCAGAACTTGTGGTCAAGGGGCCAGTGTCAAGCCCCTTAGGGAACCATAAGGGACTTACCCTTGGAGAACATACAGACTAATAAAGGGAAAGTCTAAAGAACAGTATAAAATGTAATCTCAGTCTAGCCCACCCCAGGGGAAAGAGAAATAAAGGAAAAGTGAGGTGCAGTGCAAGGTGAATTTAAAAAAATTGGTTTCTCCAATTGGACAATGCACAGAGATGCTAGGGCGAAAACAAATGAAAAAGAACAATGGAAACAATGGCGTCAATTAACACAGTGATTCTCAACAGGGGTAGGGAGGAAATGTGCCCCTCGGACACACTTGGCAACATTCCCATTTGTCTCAGGGGTCAAGGCCAAGGAGGCTGCCCACCAGCCTACAACGCATGGAACAGCCCCGCCTCAAAGGAGTGTCGGACCCCCAAGGGCACCAGTGCCCAGGATGAGAAACCGTAAGAAGTATTGGGAATAGCTTTGTGTATGCAAAGATGGTAAAAAATAAAACATGGACCCCCTTTGCTCATTCTTCAAGAAGTCACGCAGCTATTCCAAACCTTGGGTGGCCTCTGGCAGCTTCCAGAGCGCC
Source organism: Aepyceros melampus (assembly GCA_006408695.1). NCBI lineage: Eukaryota > Metazoa > Chordata > Mammalia > Artiodactyla > Bovidae > Aepyceros > Aepyceros melampus. Next base: position 304,103 of record SJXQ01011515.1, on the reverse strand, counting down.
TGGCTCCCACGGTCCCGGCTGGCTCCCACGGTCCTTCAGCGGTCAGTGTCTCGCACTGCAGGGATCTGTGGGCTCTTTTCTATCCCCCCGGCCACACTATGACTATGAGTGCACCACTTAGGAAGGACTTGTGTGTGTCTCTTTGTATTCTTTATCATGTTGTAAATATTTGGTAATTGTGAGCTGAGTGGGTGAGTAAATGAATGGATGGGAATGAGGTGCTAGATAGACCCGTGTCTTGAAGAAGTGTGTCAACTGTAACATTTATCTGTGACCAGCACCTTAATCCAGGTCGTGTTTAGCTTATAAGATAGACCCAGCCAAAGCAGCAAAGTTATAATCAGATGGTCTAGTTCAGGGTAGGAACTCCCTGAGCCAGGGAGTTCCTAAATACCAGTCACACCTAAATGAGATTCTAGTTCTTAACTGAAAGCTCTGGAATTAAAGGCATTTAATGCAAATGACCAAAAGAACATTACAGGTCGCGTTCTATATTTGCAGATAACATCTATAATTTAAACATGTTTTACCTCCATGGATTGTTTTTCATTACAAATATCTCTTCATGCTGAGCTGGCAGAAATCTCTGACCACCAGGGTCAGCAGTTGTCTTGAGCCTCCCGGTGGTTCTGAACGTGTGCGTCTGGGGTCACGGTCTCCTTGGATTTTGTGCTGACACACCTTCCCCTTCTCTAGCAGGCGGTTGCTCTTTTGTGGCCATAATGCTGATGAAACTCTGCCTCTGCAGGTGACCCATCTGTATTCACGGATTTCCAGGCTCGGACCTTTATAGGTGAGGTTACTGTGGACACTATAGTCCTTGCATCCCTGGGCCCGAGGCTGAGAGTTCCCTGGAAGTGAATTGTGAGCTGAAATCATCTTCCACTTTACCAGTTATTCCAAAATTGCTCCCAAAGTAGTTGCAACAGGTTACGCTCCTACCAGTAATACCGAGCTTTCCTATTGCTTCACATCACACTCTTACTCTACGTGGCACAGTCAGACTTTGAACTTTCGCCTTTCTGATGCGAGTGGAACGATGTCACGATGTTACTTTCATCTTCCTGGTAGCAGATCAGGGACAGCATCCTTCCGTGTTTATCACTCAGTTTCATTTCCTTTTCTCTGTTATTGTCATTTGTAGCATCTTTATTTCTTTTCTTCATCTCTAGCAAGTTGGAAGTTAAAAATTATGTTTCAACTTTTTAATTTTTGAAAACATACATGTTTAGCCATACAATTTAGCATAACCAAAAGCTATTCAATATTCCATCCTCCTCCCAAGAACCTCAAGAACCTGAATATACTTCAAGTATCATTGAACACCCTCTTCCATCATGTAATTGCTTTCTAGTCTTACACTTTTACCTGTTTTTAAACAATGTTCTAAGTTACTTTTAAAACTTTTTAAAGTGAAATTTTCAGACTCATGTTAGCAATTTCTGGATTCCTCATTATTTCATTCATCCCCTGCATTCCCTGTGGTTTCTTTTTTGTTCTTGCTGAATACTTATTTTAACGGTTATTTTATTGAGGAATTATTTTAGAAAGTGTCTTTCTTTGCCCTCCAGCCTTGGAAGGTAGTTCAGCTGGCATGAAACTCCAGGTCTAGGCATTCGCTCGAGCACTTTGCTCCTTGGGTCCCTCTTAGTCGACGAGAATCCAGCTGTCAGTCGTCTCCTCCTGGGTGGTCCATCTTTCCTCGCCGAGAGCTTCGGACACTTACCCTTATCCTTTGCAGTTTCACTGGGATTATCACTGCCTTTCAGGTTTCATGCTACAGTGTGCTTTGAGGCGTCCTTATTTTCATCGAGTCCTAATAATTACTTGCTCCCTGTTCCCCTGGATAAAAGGGTTCTGCAAACTTCTTCTGTAAAGAGCTGGATAAGTCAATATTTTAGGCTTTCTGTCACGTCTTCTGTCACATTTTCTTCTGGTTTTTTAACGACTTTTCAAACTTGTAAAAATTACTTTAATTCAGAAGTTACACAACAATTTGCCAGCTTCCATCCTAAAACTCCAGTCAGAACAGCCGAAGCCACCAGCACACCCTGTTCCTATTCTTCTCCAGCTTCTTACTCAAGAGCACACACACACACCCCTACATGTGTGCACGTGTGTTTCCACACTGTTATAAACTGCATCCTGATTACCAGGAGTGAGTTTGAATGAGCTGAAAGCCGGGCTCTCTGCAGGAATGGAATCCCGACTTCCAGGATTGTGATTCTGCACATGCGCTACACGGAGACGCTGACGTGGTGGTGTCAGTCTTGGCCTAGAGCCACGCTTCCCGCACAGTCAGAAACGCAGGGACTTCCCTGAGGGCCCAGCAGTTAAGAATCCACCTGCCAACGCAGGGGACACGGGTTCAGTCCTGGGTCCGGGGAGATGCCACACGCCGTACGCCGTGCGGAGACTAAGTCCACTGCAACTGCTGAGCCCGAGCACCCTGGAGAAGCCTGCTTCCTGTGAGGAAGAGTAGCCCCCGTCGCCGCAAGTAGAGAAATAGAAAAAGACCTCTCACAGCAACAAAGGTCCATAGCAGCTAAAAGAATTAAAAAAGCAGAGGGGGGTGCATTTGGATTGTTACCCAGGATATGCATATACAAATACATGCCTGTTTGAAACAGAAATTCCGTGAAGTAGCACCTCCCCTTACCTCGGGCAATGCACTTTGATGTTTTTCTCATCCATTCTATTGTACTTCATTATTTTTAAAAAGGCTGTCACCACTTACTAAATTGCTTTTAAGTCCCACTAATTAGTTTTGGCTTTCAATTTGAAAAACAGGGATTGAGAATACTCTTTTTAGAACATAGGAAGTTAGAGTTTTGTGTACTGACCTGGGACTCTAACCATCATTTATAACATTGTTTCACTGCAAAAATGTATCCTTATTTCTTAAAAACTAGATTAGAAACCAATTTGGGGAATTCAATCCATCTATAAACTGGGGACTGCCAAGGTCTAAATCAGGAACATTTTTATATTAGGATTCATTTAGACCAAGACAAGAAAAAGCTGACAACCTTCCTAAAGTAATTCCAGTACAATTGTCTGCCCGGGAACAGAGCTTATCAGGAAGTAGTCAACCTTAGCATTTATGCAACTTCTTTTCCCTTTGAAAAAGAACTTAATTTGAATTTCCAACGACAGCACTGACATGATTCATTTTCCCATAATGCGTGGATTGGAAATTACTTTAATGTATTTGTTCAGTTCAGTTCATTTCAGTCGCTCAGTCATGTCCAACTCTTTGCGACCCCATGGACTACAGCACGCCAGGCCTCCTTGTCCATCACCAACTCCCGGAGTTTAGCCAAACTCATGTCCATCGAGTCAGTGGTGCCATCCAGCCATCTCATCCTCTGTTGTCCCCTTCTCCTCCTGCCTTCAGTCTTTCCCAGCATCAGGGTCTTTTCAAGTGAATCAGTTCTTTGCATCAGCTGGCCAAAATATTGGAATTTCAGCTTCAGCATCAGCCTTTCCAATGAATATTCAAGACTGATTTCCTGTAGGATGGACTGGTTGTGTCTCCTTGCAGCCCAAGGGACTCTCAAGCATGTTTTCCCACACCACAGTTCAAAAGCATCAATTCTTAAGTGCTCAGCTTTCTTTATAGTCCATCTCTCACATTTATACATGACTACTGGAAAAACCATAGCTTTGACTAGACGGACCTTTGTTGGCAAAGTAATGTTTCTGCTTTTTAATATGCTGTCTAAGTTGGTCTTAACTTTTCTTCCAAGGAGCAAGTGTCTTTCAATTTCATGGCTGCAGTCACCATCTGCAGTGATTTTGGAGCCCAAGAAAAGAAAGTCTGTCACTATTTCCATTGTTTCCCCAACTATTTGCCATGAAGGGATGGGATCAGATGCCCTGATCTTAGTTTTCTGAATGTTGAGGTTTAAGCCAAATTTTTCACTTTCCTCTTTCAATTTCATCAAGAGGCTCTTTAGTTCTTCTTTACTTTCTGCCATAAGGGTGGTGTCATCTGCATATCTGAGGTTATTGATATTTCTCCCAGCAATGCAATCTTAATTCCAGCTTGTACTTCATCCAGCCCAGTGTTTCTCATGATGTACTCTGCATATAAAGCAGAAATAGATGTTTTTCTGGAACTCTCTTGCTTTTTCCATGATCCAGCGGATGTTGGCAATTTGATCTCTGGTTCCTCTGCCTTTTCTAAAACCAGCTTGAACTTCAGGGAGTTCACGGTTCACATATTGCTGAAGTCTGGCTTGGAGAATTTTGAGCATTACTTTACTAGCATGTGAGATGAGTGCAATTGTTCGGTAGTTGGAGCATTCTTTGGCATTGCCTGTGGAAAATTCTGAAAGAGATGGGAATACCAGACCACCTGACCTGCCTCTTGAGAAATCTGTATGCAGGTCAGGAAGCAACAATTAGAACTGGACATGGAACAACAGACTGGTTCCAAATAGGAAAAGGAGTACGTCAAGGCTGTATATTGTCACCCTGCTTATTTAACTTATATGCAGAGTACATCATGAGAAATGCTGGGCTGGAANGACCTGCCCGCCTAACTGCTACGCTACCAAGGCTGACTGTAAATGGTAATAGTGTAGGGAAACAGAAAGTTCATTCGGAGGGAATTTGATAGCTCTGACAGATTTACCCTTTAATTATAATTCTGAGATTATATTTCTGTCACTCTTCAATATTTGTATTTGATTCAAACTGATCCTCTTGGTTACTCCTATTACTGGAATTTCATGGATTTTTTAATGCAGTAGTTTCATTTCAAGGAAACAGTTTGACTTTTTTTTTTTTTCCTGGTAAATAGATTGATTCTAATGTTATTCTTCCCTTCCCTTCTCTCTGATCCCGACCCCTGTCTGCTTTCTCACTGTTAGTTTTTATGACGTTAAGAATTCACAGGTGAATGATTTTCAGATTCTTGTTCCAGCTTTAACTACTGCTGGATAATTTAACTATTGCTAGATAAGTAACTTCAACTATTGCTAAATAATTGCACTTGCTGATCTGTTCTTGTCCCCAAAGTGAACTCATCATTTTTCCTCCGAATATGGTTTCACCCTGGACTTCTCTATTAACATAAATAATAATAGTAACAGCTGCCATTTATTGAGAATCTAGAGCTAGGCTCTTCATGTACAGTTTCTATAGTCTTCCTACCATCCCAGAGGTTAGATTTTATTACACTTTCCGGATGAGGGAATTGAAAATCAGAGATGTTATGTAGTTTGCCCAGGGTCACATAGCTGGTTAAAAGGCAGACTGAAATTCTGAGTCCTGTTCTGTCAAGCTAGAAAGTCTAACTTCTAGCCATTGATACCTGTACTGCCCTAAAATGCATGGTTTTCATGCGTGTATATATTTTCTTACTAATAATATTAGAAAATCTTAAGAATGAGACTCTATTATAAAAACAACTTCAATCACATCTCAAAGTAAAATTTTTTTTTTCTTAGACCTTAGAACTCAAAAGTTCTTATGACTCCACATTTCTAAGAACCTTTACTCTTGGCCCTTTATTCTTTTCCTTTATTCATTTTTATGCTATAGACTTATCTGTTTCTGTTTTGTCTATTTTTTAAAAAAGTACTATGACTTTCCAATAAGAGGATTTCAGCAATTTTTAGCTTAGTTTTGCTCCACTGTTTACAATATCACTTTATAAATAAGCAAATACATTTAATATTTTCCCAGAGTTTAAATGTATTTCCTTTAAATATTACTTTGAAAATGGTATGCTAATCAGTCTGTGAGGAATTTAACATTACTTTTTCTTTTGTGCTATGTATGTTATGAGTGAAATCTGAGTTAAACATCAAAATGTATTGTTTCAAATTGTTTTAAGCTACATTATAATTATTATGTGTTTTTCAGAGAGAAAAGGATGGGATATAAAGGAAAAAAATGTAGCTAATATTTAGAAAACTTATGCATACAATTAGAATTATTTTCTTGTATAAGCCATCAAAATTTATAACAGAGTACCTTTAAAGATTGAAGTTGTTAGTTAAAAGAGCTTTTACTGCAAAGTAATATTTACAACATTCTACTTAAATGGTTACATCATTCTTAACATCTGAAATTCCCTTTGATTTTTACTGTATGCGGTTTTATGTTACTCATTACAATCTTAAAGGAGATATTATACAAAGAAATAATAATTTACAGTTGATATTTTTTCTTGTGAAGAATATGTTAGTAAATAAAATGGATACATTTATAATTTTTCTGTTTAATCTATAATTGTATTTCTACCCAATTTTATTAATACAAAAATTTTAAATTCTAAGTTATGTGTATTCTGTGACAGTAACAATGCAGTCTTGCCTTTGTGATTCATATGAAATGAATTTGACTTCTTAAATATGTTTCTGAAATTAGTTATCTTCTTAAAGAGTATCCAGATATAATCATTAAAACTCCCAAGTGTGAATGTTATGTTGAAAGTGCATAACTATCACTGTAGTCAAATTCACAAATCTGTACTATATGAATGTTTTTCAGTGTCATTTCACAAACTGTGTGGTTTGTCTTTTTCACAGAACACTCCAGTGACACCTTCACCAGCTGTTCAAGTTCAGAGCCAGCTTAACAGTTCTCAGCTTTCTCCATTCAGTGCATCTAGTCAACATGGAGATCCAGTGAGAAAACCTGGGCACAACTTCATGTGTCTGTGGCAGTCTTGTAAAAAGTAAATGGCAATTTTATTTGATATACATAAATGCTCTTTTTTCTGGAATGTCTTTGTATTTAAATTTCTGTTTATGTTTCATGAAAATTTTCTTTTGAAATCACTAACTTTTTAGCAAAAATATTTCATGTTGAAAGTAATATTTATGCAGATCCAGTGTTACCTAAAGAAATTTATATAAATGTTGGGAAGAGCTTCATTGCCTCATGGCAGTTGCCAGAGAATGTTTAACTATTAGATTTTAACAAAAAAAAATCAGCTAAGAATTTTATGTTATATTTGGCTATGAAAAGAAGTTTTTTTTTGAAAAGAAGTTTTTTAAAGTGTCTTTCAGTTAGTGGCAGCCATAGGATTTCTACATGACACTTAAAGATATCTGTTAGGAAGAATGATTTGTCTTCAGTTTAAGTTTGAGATGGACACACCATGAAAATTTTTAACGTTATATTATCTTACAGTTTAACTAATAAGTGGAATTGAATTTCTTAAACAAGGCTTTCTTAGACTTCAAGGAGAACTTGAGAATAATACTAAACTTGAGAGTAATATTGTTTAAACTAAAGTCTCAGTTCCTTTAACAGTATTCAGCTAAGAATTGTGGCCTTGTCACTTTTAGAGCTCTAAGACTATGGTGCACATACTGTGCCTCATTTTTTTTTTTTTTTGATGTCAAGATTCCGTTTTACTTGTCCTGTCCTAACTATAGCAGAAATTACTGTGTCCTATTAAAAATTATATTTCCTATTCATAATCTTTCTGATGTAGACATATTTCATATATATAGATTTGTTGTAAGATTTTGGCTATCAGTGTAGCCTAGGGATTATTGATAATATGCAGAATTTCTTTGGACAGTGTTTACCAAACTTTTGGCAAGTCTACCAGGAGGGTTTTACTTGTTTTTCTTTTCAATGAAAAAGTGGATAAAATATCTCAGATTCCATTATGTTGCTGGGGGTAAGTATTGTTTTCATTTATATATGTATATAAGTATGTGTATCTAGACCATAGTGTAAAATCTGTCAAAAGGTTTTTTTTTTAATTAGTGCTTTAGTTTTCCTCTCATTATTTCTTTCATTTATTTAATAACTTTTTAAAGTTTATATTGTAAGTTAATTTGCAACTTTCTTCACTGATGTCAAATTCTATACTTTTTTTTTTTAAGATTTTTGTTTTTCATCGCAAAATAGTAGCTGATGGAGTAGGTAGTCAATTCATGCTATTTGTTCACTAAAATGTTTGGGTGTAGCTTCTTTAGATGAAGTGTTGAGAGTATTTCAACAAAAAAAATCACTGAAAGGGCTAATCAATCTAAATGCATGGCTGTTTCCCATCTTGTTAGTAAGATTGTTGTTACAAAATTTGAATGGTATACCTTGTCTTTTTAAGTCTTTTCAGAAAAATACTCAATAAGACTTCTTAGACATGGTCAATTTTAAAGTCATTTTTATATACTGCATTGATAATTAGTTGAGTTTGATTCTGCAAATATTTATTGAGCACCCTCTAGCAGGGTTCATGTGTTAGGAGGTAGGGATATAAAGATCACTCTCAACTTTTAGGGAAGCACATGCAAAAAACAAATAACAGTTTAAATAAGTACTATAAAAAATAGTTTCATGTTATAGCATTATTGGCAGTATAACGAACAGAATGTAATGCTGCGATGGTTAGAAATGTTTCGTTATAGACATTACTTTTGAGTTGGTTCTTAAAGTATGAGTAGGAGTTCATCAGGCAAAAATAATTTCATTCATATTAGTAAGAGCAAGGAATTACAGAAGGAACTATTTATGCCCAGGGAACTGTGAGAAACTTAGGATATCAAGAGCATAAGGATGTGAGGAGAGTAAAGACTTTTATTACACTTGACCTTTCATATCTTCAGGGCTTCCCAGGTGGCTCAGTGGTTAAGAATCTGCCTGTAATGCAGGGGGTGCAAGTTCAACCCCTGGGTCAGGAAGATCCCCTGGAGTAGGGAATAGCAACCCAGTCCAGTATTCTTGCCTGGGAAATACCATGGACCAAGGAGCCTGGTGGGCTAATGTCCATAGGTTTGCAAAAAAATTGAACATTGACTTAGCAACTAAACAACAACTTAATATCTGCACTTGAAGATTCACCAAACAGGAATTAAAACATTCTCCCAAAATTGCAAAAAGTTCCAAAAAGCAAAACTTTGCCCACATGACGGAAACTATTTACATTGTATTTACAGCTGTTTGCGTAGCATTTACATTGTGTTAGGTATTATAAGTAGTCTAGAAATGATTTAAAGTATATAGGAAGATATTCTTAAGTTGTATGCAAATACTTCACCATTATATATAAAGGACTTAAGCATCTGCAGATCTGAGGGGAACGTGAATTAATCCCCAATGGATACCAAGGGATGACTGTTCCATTTTTAGTTTAAATTGCAGGTGGAAAAATATATGTAGTAGCTATTGTCACTAAATAATTATGCTCTGATTTCTTTAATATCCGATCAAAAATATTAATGAATCTTCCTTGATTCATTCAGATTTAGAACTAAAATTATATCTTTCACCGAAAATTATTGTGACATGCACTACTCACCCTTACATCACACATGTTAGTAATTTCTTTTTTAATCTGCAGGCATATATCTCTAAAAAAATTAGGACACTACTCTTTAACCATAATTTATAACCCTGCAGAAAAATAACATTCAGTTCAGTTCACTTAGGTCACTCAGTCACGTGTGACTCTTTGCGACCCCATGAACCACAGCACGCCAGGCCTCCCTGTCGATCACCAACTCCCGGAGTCCACCCAAACCCATGTCCATTGAGTCGGTGATGCCATCCAACAATCTCATCTTCTGTTGTCCCCTTCTCCTCCTGCCCTCAATCTTTCCCAGCATCAGGGTCTTTTACAATGAGTCAGCTCTTTGCATCAGGTGGCCAAAGTACTGGAGTTTCAGCTTGAACATCAGTCCTTCTAGTGAACACCCAGGACTGATCTGCTTTAGGATGGACTGGTTGGATTGCCTTGCAGTCCAAGGGAATCTCAAGAGTCTTCTCCAACACCACAGTTCAAAAACATCAATTTTTCTTCAGCACTCAGCTTTCTCTATAGTCCAACTCTCACATCCCTACATGACCACTGGAAAAACCATGCCTTGACTAGACAGACCTTTGTTAGCAAAGTAATGTCTCTGCTTTTGAATATGCTGTCTAGGTTGGTCATAACTTTCCTTCCAAGGAGTAAGCGTCTTTTAATTTCATGGCTGCAGTCACCATCTGCAGTGATTTTGGAGCCCCCAGGAATAAAGTCTTGACACTGTTTCCACTGTTTCCCCATCTATTTCCCATGAAGTGATGGGGCCGGATGCCATTATCTTAGTTTTCTGAATCTTGAGCATTAAGCCAAATTTTCCACTCTCCTCATTCACTTTGATCAAGAGGCTCTTTAGTTCTTCTTTGCTTTCTGTCATCAGGGTGTTGTTAACCTGCATATCTGAGGTTATTGATATTTCTCCCGGCAGTCTTGACTCCACCTTGTGCTTCTTCCAGCCCAGCGTTTCTCATGATGTACTCTGCATATTAGTTAAATAAGCAGGGTAACAGTATACAGCCTTGATGTACTCCTTTCCCAATTTGGAACCAGTCTGTTGTTCCATGTTCAGTTGTTCCATGTCCAGTTCTAACTGTTGCTTCCTGACCTGCATACAGATTTCTCAGGAGGCAGGTCAGGTGGGCTGGTATTCCCATCTCTTTAAGAATTTTCCATAGTTTATTGTGATCCACACAAAATCTTTGGCATAATCAGTAAAGCAGAAATAGATGTTTTTCTGGAACTCTCTTGCTTTTTCCATAATCCAGTGGATGTTGGCAATTTGATCTCTGGTTCCTCTGCCTTTTCTAAAACCAGCTTGAACATCAGGGAGTTCATGGTTCACATATTGCTGAAGCCTGGCTTGGAGAATTTTAAGCATTACTTTACTAGCGTGTGAGATGAGTACAATTGTGCAGTAGTTGGAACATTCTAACATTGCCTTTCTTTGGGATTGGAATGAAAACTGACCTTTTCCAGTCCTGTTGGCCACTGCTGAGATTTATAAATTTGCTGACATACTGAGTACAGCACTTTCACAGTATCATCTTTTAGAATTTGAAATAGCTCCAAAGGAATTCCATCCCTGCACTAGCTTTGTTCATAGTGATGCTTCCTAAGGCCCACTTGACTTCACATTCCAGGATGTCTGTCTCTAGGTGAGTGATCACACCATCATGATTATCTGGGTCTTGAAGATCTTTTTTGTACAGTTCTTCTGTGTATTCTTGTCACTTCTTCTTAATATCTTCTGCTTCTGTTAGGTTCATACCATTTTTGTCCTTTATTGAGCCCATCTTTGCATAAACTGTTCCCTTGGTTTCTCTGATTTTCTTGACGAGATCTCTAGTCTTTCCCATTCTGTTATTTTCCTCTGTTTCTTGGCATTGATCACTGAAGAAGGCTTTCTTATCTCTTCTTGCTATTCTTTGGAACTCTGCATTCAAATGGTATATCTTTCCCTTCTTCCTTTGCTTTTCTCTTCCCTTCTTTTCACAGCTATTTGTAAGGCCTCCTCAGACAGCCATTTTGCTTTTTTGCATTTTTTTTTCTTGGGGATGGTCTTGATTCCTGTCTCCTGTACAATGTCACGAACCTCCGACCATAGTTCATCAGGCACTCTGTCTATCAGATCTAGTCCCTTGAATCTATTTCTCACTTCCACTGTATAATCATAAGGGATTTGATTTAGGTCATACCTAAATGGTCTAGAGGATTTCTCCACTTTCTTCAATTTTCGTCTGAATTTGGCAGTAAGGAGTTCATGATGTGAGCCACAGTCAGCTCCTGGTCTTGTTTTTGCTGACTATATAGAGCTTCTCTATCTTTGGCTGCAAAGAATATAATCAATCTGATTTTGGTGTCGACCGTCTGGTGATATCCATTGCTTCAATTTTATGAATTCTTCAAATAGGTGCTCAGTGTTTACATTTCTCCACTTGTCTTCTGTTTATTTGGAGTTTAAATTGGAATGCAAGATTCAAACATTGACTGGTTGAAAAGGCTGTTATATCTTTTTTAATCTGTAGATAACCCTCCATCTCTCTATTTTTCTACTCACAGTTTTTTGTTTTTAAAAGCAGGTCATCACAGTCTGATTTTGCTGCATTGTGTAGCATGTTACTCTGACTTTGAATTTTCTGTATGTTAGTAGTTAGATCCAGATGTTTGAAAATTTTATTGTTATAAAATGTAAAGTTTCCTTTTTATCAGTTGTCTGATTTCTCTGAGGAATAGTTTTTAGAGAAAAAGCCAGATTATTGAATATTTCTCTTATTTACCAATTTTCAAAATAATGAGTTGGTTATTAACTGCACACAGGTGGCTATCAGATGAGGTTTGTTTTTTGTTTTTAATTTGGTTTTTTATTTTAGTATAGTTGTGAATGAACTTGTGAACATAAGCATATTTGAGATACTTCAATCCATTGCAGATAATATATCCTTCTTAATGTTCAGATTGTCCCATCTTTGGCCAGTGAAGGCCTGTTCAAGCTGGATGTGATCTTAATTTGTCCTTGATAGCTTCCTTTCTCCCTGTTAGATGAAACGTTCTGGACTTAACTTGTGTATTTCCTGCCCCATGCGGGGAATCAACTGTTTCTCCTAGGACAGTTCAGTTCAGTTCAGTCTCTCAGTCTTGTCCAAGTCTTTGCAACCCCATGAACCGCAGCACGCCAGGCCTCCCTGTCCATCACCAACTCCCGGAGTCTACCCAAACCCACGTGAGATGGCTGGATGGCCATCCAGCCATCTCATCCTCTGTTGTCCCCTTCTCCTCCTGCCCTCAATCTTTCCCAGCATCAGGGTCTTTTCCAATGAGTCAGCTCTTCGCATCAGGTGGCCAAAGTATTGGAGTTTCAGCTTCAACATCAGTCCTTCCAATGAACACCCAGGACTGATCTGCTTTAGGATGGACTGGTTGGATTTCCTTGCAGTCCAAGGGAATCTTAAGAGTCTTCTCCAACACCACAGTTCAAAAACATCAATTCTTCTGCACTCAGCTTTCTCTATAGTCCAACTCTCACATCCATACATGACCACTGGAAAAACTATAGCCAGGACATCTGATGTCTTTTAATGGGAAATGATATTTAATCTGGGCTTCAGGAAGTATCCATTAGTTTTATTTGGCTGTTGTTTCTAGGACTTTTCAGTGAAGAGACTAGAAAAACCATGGTTCAGAAAAACCATGTTTCATGTTCAGAACAACCTTCTCAACTCTTAGATCATAAGTTACATATTTTGTTGTCTTCTGCTCTTTAATATTTTAACTTTTTGATCCATCAGTAATTTAGTTTCTCTGTAAAGTGAAGTATGATTGTTGTTTTCCAAATGATTAATATTTGACTAGTTCATTTTTCCCTTAGGTATTTGGATGGCCACCTTTGATAGGTACTTAATTTCTGTATACTTTTCCTGTTTCTGAATTACTTGTTATCCCAATGGTCTCTGTCCTTATCATACTGTCACTTTCAATTTTGACATTAGATGGCAAGTTCCTCCTAATTTCCCTTTTCAGTGTTTTTCATTTTTTCAAGCACTTACCTTGTATCAGACACTGTTAATTTTCAAAATTAAAGTGATATATAAATCAGACTTGGTACCTACACAGATATTTATCCTGTTTTCCAATGAACTTTAGAATTTCCAGAGATTCCCCCAGGGAAGCATGTTGGGATTTTTATTTTAATTGCTTTTAATATTTGTTTTTAGGTAGTGAATAATTTTTCAATATTGATTTTTTTTTCCTTAGAAAGAAAGAGTATCATTGAATGGTATTAGAGTCTTTTTCAACCCAGTAGAGCTTTAATATTTGTTCTCATAAATTCTACAACTTTCGTAATTTTATTGCTAGTCATAGTTCTTATTTCTTGTTATCCATAAATGATCTTAACTTCCACTATATTTTTAATTGATGGTTGTTTTTTTATATTTATGACTTAGTTAGTCCTCTCATCCAATTATAATATCTAATGTTTCCAGAACAGCTATATAATCAGTTCAGTTCAGTCACTCAGTCTTGTCCAACGCTTTGCGACCCCATGAATCACAGCATGCCAGGCCTCCCTGTCCATCACCAACTTCCGGAGTTTACCCAAACTCATGTCCATCAAGTCGCTGATTCCATCCAGCCATATCATCCTCTATCTTCAGTATCCTATCATTTTGCCTTTTCATACTGTTCATGGGGTTCTCCAGGCAAGAATACTGAAGTGGTTTACCATTCCCTTCTCCAGTGGACCACATCTTAATTTTATTGCTAGTCATAGTTCTTATTTCTTGTTATCCATAAATGATCTTAACTTCCACTATATTTTTAATTGATGGTTGTTTTTTTATATTTATGACTTAGTTAGTCCTCTCATCCAATTATAATATCTAATGTTTCCAGAACAGCTATATAATCAGTTCAGTTCAGTCACTCAGTCTTGTCCAACGCTTTGCGACCCCATGAATCACAGCATGCCAGGCCTCCCTGTCCATCACCAACTTCCGGAGTTTACCCAAACTCATGTCCATCAAGTCGCTGATTCCATCCAGCCATATCATCCTCTATCTTCAGTATCCTATCATTTTGCCTTTTCATACTGTTCATGGGGTTCTCCAGGCAAGAATACTGAAGTGGTTTACCATTCCCTTCTCCAGTGGACCACATCCTGTCAGACCTCTCCACCATGACCTGTCCGTCTTGGGTGGCCCCATACGGCATGGCATAGTTTCACTGAGTTAGATAAGGCTATGGTCCATGTGAGCTATATAATAGTAGTGGTAATATTTATCTTATTTCTTCAAAAAAATTCATAGACTTTAAAAAAATTTTTATTTTTAATTTAAGGATAGCATTGCTCATTCAGTCGTGTTTGACTCTTTGTGACCCCGTGGACTGTATAGCTCACCAGCCTCCTCTGTCCATGGCATTTTCCAGGCAAGAATACCGGAGTGGGGAGCCATTCCCTTCTCCAGGGGATCTTCCTGACCCAGCGATTAAACCCAGGTCTCCCACGCTGCAGGCAGATTCTCTGCTGTCTGAGCCACTGGGGAAGCCCAATTGAGGATGATTGGTTTACAATATTGTGTTGGTTTCTGCCATACAGCAGCACAAATCAGCCATAGCATGTCCTCTCCCTCTGAAACCTCCCTCCCACCTCCCACCTCTCCCAGCCCCTAGATTGTCACAGAGGTCCAGTTTGGCTTCCCTGAGTCATGTTAGAAATTCCCACTGGCTATCTGTTTTACATATGGTAGTGTGTATGTTCCCGTGCAGTTCTCTCCATTCGTCCCACCCTTTCCTTCCCTTTCTCCTTATCCATAAGTCTGTTCTTTATATCTGCATCTTCATTGCTGCCCTGAAAATAGATTTATCAATACCATCTTTCTAGATTCCATATATATGTGTTAATATACAATATTTGATTTTCTCTTTCTGACTAAACTTCACTCTGTATAATAAACAGGCTCTAGGTTCATCCCCTTCTTAACACTGACACAAACATATTCCTTTTTATGGCTGAGTAATATTCTGGGGGTGTGTGTGTGTGTGTGTACACACGTGTACCACAGCTTCCATGTCCTAGCTATTGTAAATAGTGCTGCATTGAAAACTGAGGTACATGTATCTTTTTCAGTTACAGTTTTCTCAGGGTATATGCCAAATAGTGGGATTGTTGGGTCATGTCATAGTTTTATTGCTAGTTTTTTTAAGGAAACTCCATACTGAGTAGACTGTTTTTTAAAGCAGTTCTAGGTTTATAGAAATGTTGAACCTATAGTGCAAGTTTTCTCATATACTTTCTCTTCTTTGCACAGTTTCCCCTAATATTAACGTCTTGAATTAGTGTAGTATATGTGTTATGATTGATGACTAGAACTAACTAAGTCCATAGTTTCCATTAAGATTCACTCTGTGTTATATACACTTCTCTGGATTTTGACCGTGCATATCATGTATCTACCGTTAGTGTCATACAGAATATTATTACTATCTGAAAATCTGTGCTTCACATATTCATTTCTCCTCCCTGCCTCCCTTTCTAACCCCTACTAAATACTGATTTTTTTTTTCTCACTATCTCTGTATAGTTTTGCCTTTTCCAGACTATCATGTAATTGGAATCATACAATATGTAGCCTTCTCGGATTGACTTCTTTCACTTAGCAATAAGTATTTAAGGTTCTTCATGCCTTTTGTGCCTTGATCACTTATTTTTATTGTGAATGATACTACATTGTATGGATGTACCAGTTTGCTTACCCATTCAACTATAGAAGGACATTTTGGTTACTTTGGGTTTGGGACAATTATAAATAAAGCCACTATAAACACTTGTATGCAGGTTTTTGTGTGGACATAGTTGTCAAATAATTTGGGCAAATATTTAGGATTACATTTGCTCAATCGTATGGTAATACCAAGTTTAACATCGTAAGACACTGTCAAACTGTTTTCCAAAGTGGCTGTGCCGTTTTGTATTCCACCAATAATGAAGGAGAGTTCTGTTGCTCCATATCCTCACCAGCTTTTTTGATTTTAGCCATTGTATATCTCATTTTAATTTGTATTACCTTAATGACAAAAGATGTTGAGTATTTATGCTTATTTACAATTTGTATATTCTTTTTGGTGGGGTGCCTGTTTAGATTTTTTATTCATTTTTTAATTGGGCTGTTCAAGTTTTTAGTAATCCATTGGTATTAAATTTTGTCAGATGCTTTTTCTATATCTGTTGATATAATTATACAATTTTTCTTCCTTAGACTTTTGGTGTGGTGGATTAGATTAATTACATTTTGAATATTGAACCAGCCTGTCAAACCTGGAATAAATAAATTTTTTTTTTTCCAGCTTTCCTTAAGATACTTATTCAGGGCTTCCTTTGTGGCTCAGCTGGTAAAGAATCCGCCTGCAGTGCGGGAGACCTGGCTTCAATCCCTGGGTTGGGAAGTTTCCCTAGAGAAGGGAAAGGCTACCTACTCCAGTATTCTTGCCTAGAGAATTCCATAGACTGTATAGTCCATGGGGTTCCAAAGAGTCAGACTTGACTTGGTGACTTTCGCTTTGACTAACAATTGGCCTCAATGGCTTAGCGAAGGAGTAAAACAGGGTAGAGGCCACACTGAGAAAGTGAATCATTCATTCATTTTTGATTAGTATATAGTTCTTTTTATACATCGTTTGCTTTGATTTGTGATTGTTTTTCACTCTGTGTTCATGAGAGATACTAGTCTGTAGTTTTTCTATCTTTGTGTGATTTTGCTACTACAGTAATTCTAGCCTTATAGAATGATTTAGGAAATATTCACTCCACTTCCATTTTCTTGTAGGGATCCTAGAAAATTGGTATCATTTCTACCTTAAATGTTTGGTAAAATTCACCAGTGAAAGCTTCTAGGTCTAGTGCTTTTTTTGTCTTTGGAAGGTTATTAATTCAGTTTCTTTCGGATTATCTGCTGATCCTTGTGGAGTTTTGGCAGATTATGTCTTTTTTGTTTCACTTCATCTAAGTATCAAATTTGTGGCATAAAATTATTTATAGTATTCCTTTATTATCCTTTTTATCAGGGGTCCTCAACCTCAGAGCCAAAGTCTGGTACTGGGCTGTGGCCTGTTAAGAACCAGGCCACACAGGCCGCACAGTAGTGGCGAGTGACAGGCCAGCAAGTGAGGCTTCATCTGTGTTTATAGCTGCTCCCATCGCTTGCATTACTGCCCGAGTTCCACTTCCTGTTCATCCAGTTCAGTAAATGTAATTTGCTTGAATAATCTCAATACCTTCCCCAGTTCGTGGAAAAGTTGTCTTCCACTGAACTAGTCTTTAGTGCCCAAAAGGTTGGGGACTGCTGTTTTTAATACCTATGGGCTCAGTAGCTATAGCCCCCAGCCTCCTAATATCTGGTACTAGTAATCTGTATTTTCTTTGACTTATTTTATTGCTTAAGCTGGCTAGAGGTTTATCTTTTCCAGCTTTTGGTTTTGTTGATTTTCTTTCTTGATTGTCCATTTTCCTTTCATTGATTTTTGCTCTGATTTTTGTTCTTTTGTTTGCTTTGAGTTTACATTGCTCTTTGTTTTCTAGTTTCCTAAGATGGAAGTTTAGATTATTGATTTTAGATGGTCTTTTCTAATACATATATTTAATGCTATAACTTTTCTCTGTATACAGTATTAGCTGTAGCTCACAAATTTAGATAAGTTGTATTTTTATTTTCAATTAGTTAGAATGTTTAGAACTTTGTTGTTTGATCTCCAGATGTTTAGAGACATTTCATCTCTCTCTTCGTTAGTGGTTTCTAGTTTAATTCCATTGAGATCTTAGAGCTTATTTTACGTTATTTGTATTGTTTTAAATTTGTTAAGGTATGTTTTATATGGTCTATTTTGGTAAATGTTCCTTTAAGCATGAGAAAAATGTGTTTTCTGCTATTATTGAATGAAGTCTTATATAAATGTCAAATCCAATTGATTGATGGTGCTGTGCAGTTCAACTATATCCTTCTGATATTCTGCCTGCTCGAATTACCAGTTACAGGTAGAGGTGTGCTGAAGTCTCCAAATATAATGGTGGATTTTTCTGTTTCTCCTTGCAGTTCTATCAGATTGTGCCTCATATTTTGATGCCTTGTGTTAGAATTATATACCTTAAGAATTGTCTTTGTGAAGAATTGACATGTTTATCATTATGTAATAATGTCCCTCATAGTATCCTTGCTCTTGGGTCTGTTTTTATGAAATTAATGTAATTAATCCAGTTTTCTTTTGATTAGTGTTAGCATGGTATATATTTCTCCTTCCCTTCACTTTTAGTCTGTGCCTTTTCATTTAACTACACATTGTTTTATATTTACTTTGCCAGTCTTTGTCTCTTAATTAGTATATTTAGACCAGTCATATTTAAAATGATTATTGATAAATTGTATTAATGTCTATCATTTTTATAAATGTTTTCTGTTTATTCTACTTGTGTTTCTTTTGTCCATGTTATTCCTCTTTTTTCTTTTAATTGAGTACTTTATATGGTTCCATTTTCTTCTCTCTCTTAGTATAATTGCTTCTTTGAAACTTTTTATGGTTTTCCTAGAGATGGAAATGTATATTTATAGGTATTCTAAGTGTACTTTCAAACAATATATGGCTTCCTGGATGTTTTAGGTACCTTGTAACAGAGTATTCTTCTTTTCTAGTGTCCCTTATGCCATTGTTGGCCTTCATTTTACTTATCCAGAAGTTATAATTGCCAAATACATTGTGCTTTATCAATATTTTGAACAATCATTTGTCTACTAGATCAGTCGATAGAATTATGAAATATTTTATCTCCATTTGCTCCTTCTCTGACACCCTTCCTTTCTTTATATAGATCTTAGTTATTTGTACCTCTACCACTTTCTCTGTCTCTGAAGAACTTCTTTTAACATTTCTTGTAGTCAGATGTACTGTGCAAATGCACTCAGTTTTTGTTTATCCAAGAAAGTCTTTATTTCTCCTTCACTTTTCAAAGACAATTTTGTGTACACAAAATTCTAGGTTGATGAATCTTTTTCTTTCAACATTTTATAGAAATATTTCACTCTACTCTTTTTCCTTGCATAGTTTCTCAAGAAGCATCCAGGATAATCTTATCCTTGTTCTTCTATTAGTAAGGATTTTTTCTCTGGCTTTTTTGAAGATTTTTTTTGTCCTTGGATTTTAGCAGTTTGAATAAGATACGCTTAAGTGTAGTTTTTTTTACATTTAGCCTATCTGATGTTCTGTGAGTTTCCTAGATCTGTGATTTGGTGTGTTGTTAATTTTAGAAAATTCTCAGCCATTCTTACTTCAAATATTTCTTGTTTTTTTTCTCTCTTTCCCCTCCTTCTGCTATTCTCAGTATACATATATTATACCTTTTGTAATGGTCTCACAGTTTTTGGACATTCTGTTTCTCTTTTTTTCAATTATTTTCTCTTTCTTCTTCAGTTTGGGACGTTTCTGTTGACATATCTTCAAGCTCACCAATTCTTTCGCCATGTCTAATCTACTGATGATTTTCATCAAAGGCCTCCTTTGTTTTGTGTTTTTTTTTTAATTTCTAGCATTTCGTTTTGATTCTTAATATCTCCATTTCTCTGTTTACATTCCCCATCTCTTCTTAAATGGTACAACTTTTTTCATTAGCATCTTAACCTATTAATCATAATCATTTAAAATTCCCAGGGTGATAATTCCAAAATCTCTGCCATGACTGTCTAGTTCTGATGTTTGTATTATATTTTCAGTCTGTAGTTTAATTTGCTTTAGCACATAGCATGCGTTTTTGTTGAATGTTGGATGTGTATCAGTTAATAGGAACTGAGATAAACAGACTTTGGGGGTGAGTTTTGTGTTTATTTAGCAAGGAATTATGCTGTGTTAATGTTTGCTGTTATCTTTGGGTTTCCTTAGATATTTCTTTTAAAGCAGAGTCTGTATCTGGCAGCTCTCTCAGTTGTAATCCACAGTTGAAAGGTAAATTTGAGTCTCTGGAGCTATGACTTTGAGAAGAGTTTCATAGCCATTATTTTTCTCCCCTTATATGAGACAGGGAATCTGAAGGGGCTCAAATTATCTGTTTGCTTTTCCCCTAGGTCAGATAAGGCTCTGGTAATTTTTCTTGAGAGTAGGCCTTAATTAAGGAGAAAATAACACCCCAGGCATATTTTAAAATGTTACTTTCTCCCTCTACCTGTTGTAAGTATTAGGGAGTTTTTTTTCCAGTCTACCACGAGAACCTACTAGGGTTTCTGGAAATAAAACTCAAAAAAGTGTGGACTTCCCCCCGAGATTGGCCCTTCAGGATTTTTTACCTTTCAGAATAGTCCATACTGCTGCTGCTAAGTCATTTCAGTCGTGTCCGACTCTGTGTGACCCCATAGATGACAGCCCACCAGGTTCCCCGGCCCTGGGATTCTCCAGGCAAGAACACTGGAGTGGGTTGTCATTTCCCTCTCCAATGCATGAAAGTGAAAAGTGAAAGTGAAGTCACTCAGTTGTGTCTGACCCTGAGCGACCCCATGGACTGCAGCCCTCCAGGTTCCTCCATCCATGGGATTTTCCAGGCAAGAGTACTAGAGTGGGGTGCCATTCCATCAATTGGTAGTTCCTACTTCAGTATTCCTCTCTGTCACTGACTTAAGCAATTATTTGTGTTTCTTTATATTCATCAGTCTACTTAGTTTTCAGGGAAACAGTTTGCCTTGTGACCTCGGTTCTCTGATGATTTTAAATGTTGTTAATTTTCATTTTGTTCCACAGTTTTTCTTGTTCTGAGGATGGAATGACAACTTCCAGGCTCTTTATATGTCTGAACAGAAACTAGAAGTCCTTATTCTTATCTTTATTATTATTAATATATTGTTAGCATGATGTTAACATCAGTTTATAATTGAACTATATAATGTGTCGTTATAGTTTGTCTTTGATCGTTTGTTTTTACCTTGCTTTGTTCTTTCAAACACTGAGTACCAAAGACTACTTGAAGATGGTACCTGAAACCAAACAGTTACATACCATGAGACCAATTTGCAAATTGTATTGAAGTCCTTTTCAGTGTTCCTTAAAATATTTGGGGAAAGAATTTCTTAAAGTCAAAAATCTAGCCTGTAGCTTATTAAACAAACTTTGTTCTTTGAGAGTTGTGTACACAGTAAGGAGAATTATGTAAAAATGCTAATCTCAAAGCTAGTATTCTTTCAGAATTTTCCAACATTTAAAGAAAACAATCATAGTATAAAGGATGGTGTGTATAAAAGTGTAATGCCTCAGTTATTACCTAGTAATGAATGTGTACAAATCATCCAAGTAAACAATCATGTATTGTAGGATAGCAGAAAAAAATCAGATCTTTAGTGTTAGACCTATCTGGTTTCAGATCCCAACTCTTGCCACATGGCTCTAGAAACTACAGCTCTAGAAAGTTATAGTAAGCTTGAAAGCTTGTTTCCTCAGCAGTGTGGTGGTGATAGTTTTGCCTTCTTCAAAAGGCTATCACAGAATTCAAGTAAGATGATGTTTGTGAATATATGAATACATAATAAGATCTGAACAAACAGAACTTCATATAAAAAGAGGCGCTTTATACTGTGTGCAGCTTTGTTGAGAATGGTGTGAAGCAGTGTACTGCCATAACTTTCAAAGAATTCAAGTAAGAATCAAAAGATTCAGTGTATATGCATGCTTTATTATTTTATTGAAAATAAACATACATTCAGTGTTGTCTCCAAGCTTCTGTTTGGTTTATTAAGCATAACATTATCGTAATGCCTAACTTGTTCAAATATGTTTCCATACTACTTTTAACTGTGAACTGTTATTTTATCCCATATTCAGATTTTACTGGAGGGTTCACATTTTAAAAGCATATTTAACCAAAATCCCTGACAATACATTTTCTGTTTTGCTATATAAAATATGTAACTGCATTACAGAACAGTAGGTTAGTAATGAGTTGGTTGTTAATAATATTCTACCATTATTAATATTTTATTGTTGATATTATTACTTATTAAGAGGAAAAGAAGCAGAGCCAAAGACTGTTGGTTTGGACTCTCTTCCACTGGAGCCTCTTCCTCAGTTGAGATACTGTCCATAAATTGAGTATTACTGGAAGGTACAATCTCTCTATCCAAAAGCCAAAAATAGACCAAATACTTCCATCTTTCCTCATTTCCTTTGGCAACTAAGCCAGTCTGTCAGTTGTTTCTACCTGTGGCATTGAATCTAGGCTGACTGGGGCAAAGAAGCTGGGACTAGAGAATTCATGTCAGCAGCAACAAAAGCATTTAGTTTCCAACCAGTAATATTGCTTTTTACAACTAATAATACAGCTGTTTTAAAAACTAAAATGTGTTTGCAGTGTAGATTTTTTGACATATTATTTAGTGAATTTATTAAATGCATAATTTGCTTTTAAGTGAAAATTTTCCTACAGAGTATCTATCCCATGTGTTTTAAGTCAAATTAAATTTTTTTGCAGGAAGAGGGCTATTAAGAGGGACATGGAATACTTTTTGGTCATTAAGGAAAAATAACTTGCCAAGAACTTGAGCAATTAAGAAAACTGTAAATGAGAATATCTGAACTGAAGTGCTATTTTCAGCCCTTTTAGTTTTGTTTTAAAGACAGAGGAAATAATCTTAGCTTTATAGCTACAGATGTTTGTTTTTAAACTGTTCTTTTACATATGATAAATCAAAAAATATTATAATATATACTATTAATATATAACCTCCTGCATTGATTGAAGGATTTTAAATAATGACATCTTAAAGTAATAGAAGGGTGTGGTCCTACTGTGATTAGATTGACTAGTTTTCTGTGTTATGGTTTCAGTGTGTCTGTCCTCTGATGCCTTCTTGCAACATTTACCGTCTTACTTGGGTTTCTCTTAGATTGGACATGGGGTATCTCTTCATGACTGCTCCAGCAAAGCGCAGCCGTTGCTCCTTACCTTGGACAAGGGATATCTCCTCATTGCCACCCCTCCTGACCTTGAATGTGGAATAGCTCCTCTAGGCCCTCCTGCGCCCGTGCAGCCACCGTTCCTTGGACTTGGGGCTGCTCCTCCTGGCTGCTGCCCCTGGCCTCAGACGTGGGGTAGACCTCTTGGCCATTCCTGATCACACTAGGACCACAGCCTTGTCTAACTCAATGAAACTAAGCCACGCCCATGGGGCCACCCAAGACGGGCGGGTCATGGTGGAGAGGTCTGACAGAATGTGGTTCACTGGAGAAGGGAATGGCAAACCACTTCAGTATTCTTGCTTTGAGAACCCCGTGAACAGTATGAAATGGCAAAATGATAGGATACTGAAAGAGAAACTCCACAGGTCATTAGGTGCCCAATATGCTCCTGGAGATCAGTGGAGAAATAACTCCAAAAAGAAGGAAGGGATGGAGGCAAAGCAAAAACAACACCCAGTTGTGGATGGGACTGGTGATAGAAGCAAGGTCCGATGCTGTAAAGAGCAATATTGCATGGGAACTTGGAATGTTAGGTCTATGAATCAAGGCAAATTGGAAGTGGTCAAACAAGAGATGGCAAGAGTGAACGTTGACATTCTAGGAATCAGCGAACTAAGATGGACTGGAATGGCTGAATTTAACTCAGATGACCATTGTATCTACCACTGCAGACAGGAATCCCTTAGAAGATAGGGAGTAGTCATCATGGTCAGCAAAAGAGTCCAAAATGCAGTACTTGGATGCAGTCTGAAAAACGACGGAATGATCTCTGTTCGTTTCCAAGGCAAACCATTCAACATCACAGTAATCCAAGTCTATGCCCCAGCCAGTAATGCTGAAGAAGCTGAAGTTGAACGGTTCTATGAAGACCTACAAGACTTGTTAGAACTAACACCCAGGAAAGATGTCCTTTTCAATAGGGGAATGGAATGCAAAAGTAGGAAGTCAAGAAACACCTGGAGTAATAGGCAGATTTTGCCTTGGAATGTGGAATGAAGCAGGGCAAAGACTAATAGGGTTTTGCCAAGAAAATGCACTGGTCATAGCAAACACCCTCTTCCAATAACACAAGATTATACTCTACAGATGGACATCACCAGATGGTCACACTGATATCAGATTGATTATATTCTTTGCAGCCAAAGATGGAGAAGCTGTATATAGTCAACAAAAACAAAGACCAGGAGCCGACTGTGACTCAGATCATAAACTCCTTAATGCCAAATTCAGATTTAAATTGAAGAAAGTAGGGAAAACCACTAGACCATTCAAGTATGACCTAAATCAAATCCCTTATGATTATACAGTGGAAGTGAGAAATACATTTAAGGGACTAGATCTGATAGATAGAGTGCCTGATGAACTATGGATGGAGGTTCATGACATGGTACAGGAGATAGGAATCAAGGCCATCCCCATGGAAAAGAAATGCAAAAAAGCAAAATGGCTGTCTGAGGAGGCCTTACAAATAACTGTGAAAAGAAGAGAAGCGAAAAGCAAACGAGAAAAGGAAAGACATAAGCATGTGAATGTAGAGTTCCAAAGAATAGCAAGAAGAGATAAGAAAGCCTTCCTCAGCGATCAGTGCAAAGAAATAGAGGAAAAGAACAGAAGGGGAAAGACTAGAGATCTCTTCAAGAAAATTAGAGATACCAAGGGAACATTTCACGCAAAGATGGGCTCTATAAAGGACAGAAATGGTGTGGACCTCACAGAAGCAGAAGATATTAAGAATAGGTGGCAAGAATACATAGAAGAACTGTACAAAAAGATCTTCAAGACCAAGATAATCACGATGATGTGATCATTCACCTGACAGATCATCCTGGAATGTGAAGTCAAGTGGGCCTTAGAAAGCATCACTATGAACAAAGCTAGTGGAGGTGATGGAATTCCAGTGGATCTGTTTCAAATCCTGAAAGATGATGCTGTGAAAGTGCTACACTCAATATGCCAGCAAATCTGGAAAACTCAGCAGTGGCCACAGGACTGGAAAAGGTCCGTTTTCATTCCAATCCCAAAGAAAGGCAATGCCAAAGAATGCTCAAACTACTGCACCATTGCACTCATCTCACATGCTAGTAAAGTAATGCTCAAAATTCTCCAAGCCAGGCTTCAGCAATACGTGAACCATGAACTTCCAGATGTTCAAGCTGGTTTTAGAAAAGGCAGAGGAACCAGAGATCAAATTGCCAACATCCACTGGATCATGGAAAAAGCAAGAGAGTTCCAGAAAAAACATCTATTTCTGCTTTATTGAGTATGCCAAAGCCTTTGACTGTGTGGATCACAACTGTGGAAAATTCTGAAAGAGATGGGAATTCCAGACCACCTGACCTGCCTCTTGAGAAAACTGTATGCAGGTCAGGAAGCAACAATTAGAACTGGACATGGAACAACAGACTGGTTCCAAATAGGAAAAGGAGTACGTCAGGGCTGTATATTGTCACCCTGCTTATTAACTTCTATGCAGAGTACATCGTGAGAAATGCTGGACTGGAAGAAACACAAGCTGGAATCAAGATTGCCGGGAGAAATATCAATCACCTCAGATATGCAGATGACAACACTCTTATGGCAGAAACTGAAGAGGAACTAAAAAGCCTCTTGATAAAAGTGAAAGAGGAGAGTGAAAAAGTTGGCTTCAAGCTCAACATTTAGAAAACTAAGATCATGGCATCTGGCCCCATCACTTTATGGGAAATAGATCGGGAAACAGTGGAAACAGTGTCAGACTTAATTTTTGGACTCCAAAATCACTATAGATGGTGACTGCAGCCATGAAATTAAGAGACGCTTACTCCTTGGAAGAAAAGTTATGACCAACCTAGATAGCATATTCAAAAGCAGAGACATTACTTTGCCAACAAAGGTCCATCTAGTCAAGGCTATGGTTTTTCCAGTGGTCATGTACGGATGTGAGAATTGGATTGTGAAGAAAGCTGCACACCGAAGAATTGATGCTTTTGAACTGTGGTGTTGGAGAAGACTCTTGAGAATCCCTTGGACTGCAAGGAGATCCAACCAGTCCATTCTGAAGGAGATAGTTCCTGGGTGTTCTTTGGAAGAACTGATGCTAAAGCTGAAACTCCAGTACTTTGGCCACCTCATGCGAAGATTTGACTCATTGGAAAAGATCGATGCTGGGAGGGATTGGGGGCAGGAGGAGAAGGGGACGACAGAGGATGAGATGGTTGGATAGCATCAGTGACTCGATGGACGTGAGTCTGAGTGAACTCCGGGAGTTGGTGATGGACAGGGAGGCCTGGCACCTGTGATTCATGGGGTCGCAAAGAGTCGGACATGACTGAGCGACTGAACTGAACTGAACTGAAAGTAGAAAAAGTGTACTTTATCTACTTCAGTTATGTTTTCATGATGCCTAAGAAAGTGTTTGATGGTACGAAAAATGATATTAGTAGTCATAGTATCAGTTCACTTCAGTTCATTCGCTCAGTCATGTCCAACTCTGTGCAACCCCATGAATTACAGCATGCCAGGCCTCCCTGTCCACACCAACGCCCGGAGTTCTCCCAAACTCATTTGCATTGAGCCAGTGATGCCGTCCAGCCATCTCATCCTCTGTCATCCTCTTCTCCTCCTGTCCCCAGTCCCTCCCAGCATCAGGATATTTTCCAATGAGTCCACTGTTCTCATGATGTGGCCAAAGTATTGGTATAGGTTATACCAATAACGTCATGGTTTTTGGCTCTTAAAAGTTCTGGTAGTAAGTGTTTTAACCTCAAGCGTTTGCTTAGAGAAGTTAAAATCAGAAAACTTGCACCTAGTAGCCTTATTGAATAACTTGTTCAGTTGAACCAAACAGCTTTTCACTAGGATAAAGGAGAAAAAGAATTTGGCTGAAGGGGATTTCATTGAAAGAATAAAGGCTAATCCTGAGCTTTAGCTGTGACTGTTTGAGTAATGAGCAGGAGATTAGGCATTATAAATTGTATTGATGATGTAATTGAAAATAATATATATATCTTTGAGAGATGGCCAGTGACTGAGAAAAAGTGTTGGATATATTTACTATAATAAATGTACTAGGTATTAAATTTGATATCACTTTGCCAGATACTGTAAATCTAGTTTCTATATTTTGAGAAAGTAACAGGATCCAAAAAAAAGTGTTTCTATTGTTTTTAGTTAGAGTCACATTTATATTGTTATACTTTAGTATAAGATTCAGGAGAAACAGAAAGAAGATGCAAAAGAAGGGATAGTTCATGAAGAAACAAAATAGAATTCAGTATGTAAGAGAAGGAATTAACCCTGGACACAGTGGCTACTTCTGGCTATTATCCAAAGGAAGGAAAAATGACTAATGACAGAAGATGTAATATAAAGAAAAAGGAAGTTAAGGAAGCTGTAACAGAGTAACAGCTATTCTTTCAGTAATAGCCCGTCCCCCCACCCAGAGATGTAACAATCACTTAGTTCACAAATTCCCATGAATACAGGTGAAGATGAGCTCTAGTAAGATTGAAGTTCAGTGTTTAACAAAAGGTGAAAAGTTTGGAGCAGTCTCTGTGGGAGTGGTTTTGGGTGCAGAAATTAATAAAATGAGTGTGAGTAATATTTGATAATAGGGACCGTTAACTTGGAGATAGACTAATGAACTTGACTGAGCAAAGTATGACGATGTTGAAATAGCTCGGGAAAAGATCTCAGAGTACATGATTAACAAGATGGGCAAGGTTAAAATGAAAGAGGTTACCACTGCTACCACTACAACAGCTACTACTACTACTAATGATTATGTTGAGAATAGCTCTCATTTATTGTTGACATACTATTTGCCAAATAATTTTACACATATCACCATATTTAATTCCTTCAGCCACCCTGAAAGCTAGAATAACAGTAAGTAAAATGAGTTTCGGAGTGAAGTTGTTTGCTTAGTTCCTCTACCTATGGTTGTTTGTCCCCAAAGTGTGTTTGGGGAGGAGGGGAGGCAACCTTCACATTGTACATGCCAGAAGTTGCATATTTATTACAACAGTTTTTCACAGATGGTGATAAAGCATCTTAAGGAAGGACATTCTTTTTATTTGTCCAAAGGCATCATATAACCATACAATGGGCAGTGGTATATAAAATTATATTAGTAACAGGCCCAGTCTTAGACTCACAGACATGGAAAACAAACTATGGTTATGGAACGGGAAAGGAGGTGGGGCACGGATAAATTAGGAGTCTGGAATTAACAGATATAGCTTACTATATATAAATTAGACAAACAGCAAGGTGTAATTATATTCAGTGAAAGTGAAAGTCAGTCAGTCATGTCCGACTCTTTGCAACCCCATGGACTGTAGCCTACTAGGCTTCTCCATCCATGGGATTTTCCAGGCAAGAGTACCGGAATGGGTTGCTGTTTCCTTCTTCTGGGGATCTTCCCAACCCAGGGATCAAACCAGGGTCTCCCGCATTGCAGGCAGATGATTTACCCTCTGAGCCACCAGGGAAACCATTATGGAAAAGAATATGAAGAAGAATATGTATATAACTGAATTACCTATTGTATACCAGAAACTAACACAACATTGTAAATAACTCTGCTTCAATTAAAAAAAAAAAATACACCTCAGTTTTGTTTAAAAAACACAATACAAAGTGAAGACTTACGGTGCCTCAGCAGTAAAAAACCTTCCTCCAATTTAGGAGATGTGGACTCGATCCCTGGGTCAGGAAATCCACCAGAGAAGGAAATGACAACCCACTCCAGTATTCTTGCCTAGGAAATCCCTTGGACAGAGGAGCCTGGCGAGCTATAGGCCATGGGCTCGCAAAGAGTTGGACACAACTTAAGATTAAACAGTAGCAACAACCAAAGTGTTAGCAGTTTAGGTAATTGAATCCAGAAACTTTTTATTTTAATTTGGTTGCCTTTATGAATTTTTCTGATCTCTTTAAATGAACGTGTTGCTTGTTTCAGGGGACCGGGTAGGTTGTTGATAGAAAGGTAGAAGTAAGGGAAATTGTTTAGACACTATTGATAGACATTAGTGACATCCCCCTTCATGTCTTATTCTTCTCCATCTCAGAAAAAAATAAAGTTCCCTGATAATTCATTATTTTAATTTGAAATTACATTTATACATTTTAAGTCCAAATATTCCGCTTAGTGGATTTGGAAACCTTAATTTCTTTCCACCTTCATATGATCATTGTAGCCAGCTTCATCGCTATTTTAGAACTTCACCTTGTACCATATTCAGTTAAAGTCTTGTTTGTATGACTTAAACAATTAGATGAATAGAGAGAATATAGAATTAGGATGAGTGGAAACATCATAGGTAAGAGGGCCATAAGAGATCCTGTGTTTAGCAGATAAATTGAACAGTTAAAAATTTCTGTTGTCTTAAAAGCACATGCACACAGAGTTGTGTGTGTTGAGTAGTTTAAATTGATTTTAAAAAGGACTAACTTCATCCTTTTCTTTTCACCAGTAGATTCATCAATTTTATGTATTGTAAATAAACTTGCTTCACTTAATGTAACATTTTGACTCTGACCAGTCATAGTACACTTGGAGTTGGATTTGTGTGTGTGTTTGGTGTGTGTTAGCAGTTTACTTTTCAGTTCATAAACTAATAGTATTTAGGTAAAATCTTAAAAGTACAATGATAACTGTCTTCTTAGTGTTCCAGTCATTATTTCATATTAATGAAATAGCATTATGAGTGAAAGTGTTAGTTGCTCAGTTGTGTCCGATACTTTGTGACCTCATGGAATGTAGCCCACCATGGAATTCTCCAGGCAAGAGTACTGGAGAGGGTAGCCATTCCCTTCTCCAGAAGATCTTGCCAACCCAGGGATCAAATCTGGATCTCCCTCATTGCAGGCAGATTCGTTTTGTACTTTTTGACTTCTTTCACCTGTTTTATATCCTGCCCGCCATCTCCTGCCTCTGGCAACCACCAGTCTCTTCTCTTTACCTGTGACCTTAGTGGGAGGGTTTTTTTTTTTTTTTCTTTTTTTCACCTTCCACGTATTAAATGAGTTCATATGATACTTGTCTTTCTTGGTTTGATATATTTCACTTAGCATGATTCCCTTGAGGCTATCCAGGTTACAGATGGCAAGATTTTCTCCTTTCTTCATGGCAGTATAATATATCTCTCTTTGTGTACCACATTTTCTTTCCATTCATCTGTTGATGGACCCATTGTTCAGTCACTAAGTCATATCCAACTCTTTACAAACCTATGGACTGCAGAACACCAGGCTTCCCTGTCATTCACTTCTCCCAGAGTTTGCTCAAATTCATGTCCGTTGAGTCGATAATACCATCCAGCCATCTCATCCTCTCTTGCCCCCTTCTCCTCCTGCCCTCAATCTTTCCCAGCATCAGGGTCTTTTCCAATGAGTCGGCTCTTCACATCAGGTGACCAAAGTATTGGAGCTTCAGTTTCACCGTCAATCCTTCCAGTGAACATGCAGGGTTGATTTCCCTTAGAATAGGCTGATTTGATCTTTTTATAGTTGAAGGGACTCTCAAGAGTCTTCTCCAGAACCACAGTTTGAAAGCATCAGTTCTTCAGTACTCAGCCTTCTTTATGGCCCAACTCTCCCATCTCTACATGACTACTGGAAAACCATAGCTTTGACTATACGGATCTTTGTCAGCAAAGTGATATCTGTGCTTTTTAATGCACCGTTTAGGCTTGTCATGGATACTTAGGTTGTTTCTGTATCTTGGCTTTTGTAAATAATGCTACAGTGAACATGGAGGTGTACATATCTTTTCAAGTTAGTGTTTTCATTTATTTGGTAAATATCCAGAGTGGGAATTGCTGGATCATATGGTAGTTCTATTTTTAATGTTTTGAGAAATCTCTGTATTGTTTTTCACAGTAGCCACACTAGTTTACATTCTCACTTAGGGTGCACAGGGGCAGGGGTTTTGTTTTTCTCCATATCCTCACCAACACTTCTTCTTTTTTGTGTTCTTGATAGTAGTCTTCCTAAAATATGTGAGGTAACATCTCATTGTGGTTTTGGTGTTGATTTCTTCATGTACCTGCATGTCTTCTTTGGAAAAGTGTCTAATTAGAACCTCTACCCATTTTAAAATTTTGAGATTTTTGCTGCTGAGCTGTATGCATTCCTTATGTACTTTGGATGTTAACCCCTTATGAGATATATGATTTGCAAATATTTTCTCCCATTCAGTACATTGTCCTTTTACTTTGTTGATTGTTCCCATTGCTTTCACAGATGCTTTTTAGTTTGATGTGGTCCCACTTATTTATTTTTGCTTATTTTTGTTTATTGTTGCCTTTGTTTTTGGTATCAGTATCAAATCTGCAAAAATCATTGCTGAAGTTTGTGTTCAGCAACTTAACACTTCTGTTTTCTTCTAGGACTTTTATGATTTCATTCCTTACATTCCAGTCTTTAATCCATTCTGAGTTAATTTTTTTGTGTGTGGTATAAAAGAGTAGTTGAGTTTCTTTTTTTTTTTTTTTTTTGCATGTGGCTATGCATTGTTACCAACATTTCTGATTGAAGGCATTTTCTATTATATATTTTTTTACTTCTTTGTATAAATTAATTGATTATATATCCATGAATTTATTTCTGGGCTCTCTGTTCTATGTGTCTGTTTTTATGCGATACAGTACTGTTTTGATTACTATAGCTTTGTATTATAGTTTGAAATTAGGGCACATGATGCCTCCAACTTTTCATGTTTCTCAGGATTGCTTTAGCTTTTGGGGATCTTTTGTGATTGTATACAGATGTTAGGATTAATTGTTCTATTTCTGTAAGAAATGCCATTGGAATTTTGGTACAGAATGCATTTACTCTAGATCGCTTTGGGTAGTATGTCACTTGAAACTGTATTATTTCTTTGAATCCATGATAGTTTTATAATAAAACTATCAGAAATTATTTATATAGATGGAATGAAATATGTCCAGTTACAATGGTTTTTAACATCATCTTTTACACTTAAGTATTCAGTTCTTTTGATTAAAATTTATTTTTAAATGCCTATCATTTATTTCGTGAAGGAAATTTTAAATATTATATATGTACTCCACATCAGAAATTGGCTCAAATATAGACATGTTTATCTGACATCCATAAAAAATTCAATTCTGAGAGAGTTCTGCTATAAACTTTAAAGATATTGACTATATAAATATTTGAGTTAGTAGTTAGTAATTAAAGTCTTTTAATGTAGTCTTTGCTGTCTGGATTCCAATATTCTCTCATTGCCATATATTCTATTTAACAAGGGAGTAGTACAATATCTGATTTTCTTCAGATTTCTGTCCTTGGCCAGATATACTCAGGTATTTGTATTATTAAACCTCAAGGTCTGTAGCTGAATAAGCTATGATGTTGGAGAAACGAGAGATATGACTTCTTTTTTTTTCTTTAATTAATTTTTATTTTTTAGTTTGTTTTGCTTTACAATACTGTATTCGTTTTGCTACACATCGACATGAATCAGCCACGAGTGTACATGAACTCCCAATCCCGACCCCCACCTCCCCCCTCCCGCCCCACACCCTCTCTCTGGATTATCCCCGTGCATCAGTCCCAAGCATCCAGGTTTGATTCAGGATGCAGGATGCTTGGGACTGATAGGACTTCTTAAATGTGGATGGACATACAAAATGTAAATCAGCTTAAGAGCCAGACTCACCAAAGTTTATAGCATTTAGATTTTCAGATTGAATATGCTGGAGTTTATTATATGTGACATGAAATCTGGTAAATGCTTCAGCAGCTTCTAAAAGTACAACAGAGTATGGTATTTGTTTATAAGATTATGTTCTGTTGTGTTTTCAAATGAAATTTTATCTGCTTTCAAGAGATTCTTAACTGACTTTTGTTGAAGTTAGGGAAATGAGAGTGAAATATTAAGCTTATATCTAATTACCAGAAGTGTTCAGAACTTTTGAGTATTTGACTTTGAAGTACAAGCAGAAATTTTAAAAATACTATTTGAAATGATATTTATTTATACTGTTTTGCTTGTTATTTGTTCTGGAGCTTTTGTATTAAGAAAGCAGGTTTTCTATTTTAAAGAACATATCTAAGTGTTAGAATATTTCTACTACTTTTATTTTTTATAGGTGGTTTCAGACACCCTCACAGGTTTTCTACCATGCAGCAACTGAACATGGAGGAAAAGATGTATATCCAGGGCAGTGTCTTTGGGAAGGTTGTGAGCCTTTTCAACGACAGAGGTTTTCTTTCATTACTCACTTACAGGTACACTTTCTTAATACTATTTGATTTGTAGCTCATTTGGTTGCATTAGAGATCTTGATGCTTATGTTTTTTACTTCCGTTTTCTTAAAAAGGACAAGCACTGTTCAAAGGATGCTCTGCTTGCAGGATTAAAACAAGATGAACCAGGACAAGGAGGAAGTCAAAAATCTTCTACCAAGTAAGGAACATGAGTTTACTTCCTGTTGTGCATTTAAATAAAAGACAAATCAGGAAACTAGGCAAAATAGCAATAAAAGGCAATTCAGCATGTCAGGAGACAGGAAACCTGGGTTGTAGTCCAGCTATGTATGTGACCCTGTTCAAAGTGCATAAGTGCCCTGCTGCTGCTACTGCTGTTAAGTCGCTTCAGTTGTGTCTGACTCTGTGCGACCCCATAGATGGCAGCCCGCCAGGCTCCCCCATCCCTGGATTCTCCAGGCAAGAATACTGGAGTGGGTTGCCATTTCCTTCTCCAATGCATGAAAGTGAAAAGTGAAAGTGAAGTCGCTCAGTCGTGTCCAACTCTTCGTGACGACATGGACTGCAGCCCACCAGGCTCCTCCATCCATGGGATTTTCCAGGCAAGAGTACTGGAGTGGGGTGCCATTGCCTTCTCCAGCATAAGTGCCCTAGGAATCCCATTTTATATTGGCTGGACCACATGGTGTATAAGTACCTTATAGCTCTAATATTTTGATTCTACTTTGTAGACAAGTCATTTGGTAGTAATGGCAGATGATCTATGAGGAGTGCTTTGTAGATTGGAAATAAATATATGGTTCTGTGTCGTTTGGGAGAGGAGTTGAACATGTACTTGATAATGGCAGAGAGATTTATTCCTACAGCTACTCCTGAGGAGAGGCTAAAGTGGCATGTGGTGTTATAGTATCTCCTATTTTATAGTTTCCAGCTGAGGCCTTTAATTCTAAATAATATAGTCAGCCCTCCAGAGCTTCAGGTTCAGCATCTGAGGATTCAACCAACCAGGGATCAAAAATATTTGAAAAAACTTTTTTTCAAGAAATTCTAAAAAGCAAATTTGAATTTGCCATATACTAGCAACTGTTTACATATCATTTGCATTGTACTGAGTATATAAGTAATCTGAATGATTTAAAACACACAAGAGGATGTGTGTAGGTTATGTGCAAATACTGTCATTGCTTGGTATCTGTCTGGGATTGGCTCTAGGATTTTGGTATCCTCAGGGGTTCCTGGAACCAGTCCCCCATGAATACCAAGGGATAGTTGTATTTTAATTATTATAATATGAAGATAAATTAATTTGTCAACATTTGTTGAGATATTGCTGTGTACTGAACATTATGCCAAACATGGTTTAGTCTAACTTCAGAGAGCTGAACTTCTAGACAGAACTACAAGGGTGGGAACACCGGAAGCTGCTTGCATACTTTATTCATCCCATTATTTTTTATTCTCTTCATTACTGTCATTCCTCAGCTAGGCACTAGAATATGACATGAAGTATACATGACCAAGATATGTTTTGCTGTTCTCAAGTCTGGAGATAACAATGAGAGATACAGATGATTCTTATTAAATGGCATCAAATGCACAGGACACTGTGAAAGTCCACCTGCACCAATGTAGGAGACCATAGAAGGCTTTCTGATAGAAAGTGAATCCAAACTGAGAGCTGTAGAATGAGGCTTTCATAAGCCATAAACATGAGTTTGGATTTACCCTCAAAGCAGGGGAAAGTCACTCTTCTGCCAAATACTTTTTTCTGTAATTTTCACTGTACAGTTGACCCGTGAAGAACACAGGCATCAGCTGGGAGGAGCTGCTAGCAAGTGGCATTTGTCACAGTGAACGCTGTGGTGCTGCACCGTCTCTGGTTGGTTGAACCCACAGATATGGAGCTGCCGGTATGGGGGTTCAAGTGTAAAGTTATATGCATATTTTTGACTACAGGGAGAGTGGGTACCCAAACTCCCATGTTGTTCAAGGGTGAACTGTATTTAATTTGTATTTATTAAAGTAGCTTTCAGCTTCCCTGGTGGCTCAGATGGTAAAGAATCTGTCTCCAATGCAAGAGACCCAGGTTCAATCCCTGAGTTGGAAAGATCCCCTGGAGAAGGAAATGGTAACCTACTCCAGTATTCTAGCCTGGTGAATCCCGTGGACAGAGGTGTCTGGTGGGCTGCAGTTCATGGGGTCACAAAGAATCGGACATGACTGAGTGACTTTCACTTTACTTCTATGTAGCTTATAATAGTATGCTGCAATATGTGTGATTTTGTTCAAATTTGGAGGGTTATTTTGGTATATCCGTTATAATAATAATCTTTGTCATTTATACATAAAGTCAATAATAATTTTTATCTGTGTTGATACATAGATCTTTATCTAGAGAAATCTATATGTAGATATAGACAAAAACTAGCTTACAATTTAGAGATTGCTTTTATGTTAACTTAATATTCAGAATTAGTTTACTCATGTAAAAAATGCCAGAAATATCCCCACTTTACAGATGTGAAACCTGAAGCACAAGGGGCAGATTGAATGGTGAAAGTCATGCAGCCAGTGAGGGGCAGAAACAGGACTTTCTCCCTGGGAGCCAGTTCTCTCACCACTGTTGGCTCAGCAGAATACAGCAGATACTCATGCAGTTTTTCTGTGTGGCAAAGGAAACCTAGAGTAGTCTGAATCTGATTTTTATAAAATCTGTCTCTGCAGTCCCTCCATCTTTGCTAAAGGACAGTAGAGCTATACTGAAATGATTGATTGAAATTGGTTAATAAATTCTATAAGATAGTAATAGTTTGAAATGTAGTAGTTAGCATAATTTCATGTTATTATCATATTAGGTTATCTTTCCTGGGTGACCTATACATATACCAGTAGCAAAACTAATTTGCAGCTCAACTTGTAGACTATTCTATGTTAACATCTTTACATTGCATTCAAAGATGTGAACTCAACTTTTAAGCTATGTTGTATTTATATATATATGGGTTGTACTAGGATATCTGTTGTTTGCTTTAAAGTTGATAGATTGCAAATAAAAGACCACGAACCCTTTTGCCTCAGTTGGCACAAAGAGTAAGTATTACTGATGGACCACCAGAGCTTTTACTCACGCTGTGTCTGCTTTGTCTACTTCGATAACCACGTTCAGGTTTGGCAGGTTGGTCATTTGTTGTCAGTCTGCCTGAATTGTCATGGTAACAGCCTCCTCCTCTCCCTGGTATGTTTAGGCAGCCAGCTGTAGGGGGCACAAGCTCAACTCCTAGAGCACAAAAGGCCATTGTGAATCATCCCAGTGCTGCCCTTATGGCTCTGAGGAGAGGATCAAGAAACCTCGTCTTTCGAGATTTTACAGTAAGTAGGCCTTGGAAGCCTTAACTGTGAAGGTGTGAACGCTGTATGATTTAGATCTTTATTCCTTTCCTTTTCTTTTCCTTTTTAAGGATGAAAAAGAGGGACCAATAACTAAACACATCCGACTAACAGCTGCCTTAATATTAAAAACATTGGTAAATATTCAGAATGTGGTCGCAGGTGAGTAATCTGTTTTCTGTAGTCAGAGTAAATTTATATTTTACTGTTACCTGTAAGTTAATAAAGTTAGATATCTGCATTGTATTCACTGTTTTTCTCATCAATTTTTGGATACGTCCAAAAGCTTATGTCAAAGTAGACAGTCATAGATTCTTAAAAGCCACAAAAGTAGAAGTTGAAACAACCAAAAGGTGTTCTTGAACTTGTTTAAGTTAAATTTCTTGTTCGTCATAGCATTTAGAGGAAAAAGTAGGTCTACCAAAGAAAACTTGGGAGTTTACTAGGAGGAAAAAGGGATTGGTTGCTTGAATCATGTGGAATTAGAATGGAATTCAGTTTGATAATTGCCATTTTAAAGAAACCATCAAAGTCATAGATATGCTAAGATTCTTGGACTTGAGAAAACTTAGTATTTTATAAATCTGCAGAAACTGGAAACAACTCTAAATCTTGAGAAAGCAACTGTAGATTTGTCTCCGTTGAACCTTGAAAATAATCTTTTAGTATTCTTCCTCCAGCTTCAGCTGACTCAACTTGGGCTCGTTAGTTGGGAAGTGGTGCTTTAATGCGTCTCAGCTTCCAGACAGTGCTGTTCTCTCCTGCTTTTTCTCTTCTCGCATGCTGTTAATCAAATCTGCCTTGGTTCTCCTCCTCCTGTTTTACCTTGTGTTGGATCTTAATAATGTTTCTTATAGTTACATTCCAACTGGACTTTCTGAGCATAAAAACTGAGGCATCAATTACAAAAAAGCAATTAACTTTATATCAAACTTTAAAACTTAGGTAAATTTAAAATGAATAAAACTGAAGTTTAAAAAATGTGTTTGCAATAACAAAAGTTACTGTATTTCATGAATTAAGTATTCCCACAGAGGAAAAAGAAAAATTCTTAACATTCAAATTAAAAATAAAGTTTTTTCAGAAAAAGAAATAAGGTTTTGTCACTAGCATCTCCCAATTGCATTTATAGTGTCATTTCTTCCTTCCTTCTCACTATATTTCTCTTCCTACTCCTTCTTTTGCTGCATATCAGTTTTAGCCAAGTTAAACCACATGCAGATTCCAACCACCCTAGATGTCTTTCATGTCA
The DNA here is from genome assembly GCA_006408695.1 of Aepyceros melampus. NCBI lineage: Eukaryota > Metazoa > Chordata > Mammalia > Artiodactyla > Bovidae > Aepyceros > Aepyceros melampus. Next base: position 265,998 of record SJXQ01011515.1, on the reverse strand, counting down.
CACTTCTGTATCTTCCCTGGGTTGCGGCCCATTGAGCATCTGCAAGCCTTCCTAATCCAGCTCAGACGCTGGCGTCTGTGTGCTGCCTTTCCTGTGCTGGTTCCTCTTCCTCATTGAGTCTGTGTTTATAACATTTCATCTTACTGTTTTGTAAGTAGTTTTCATATGGCTTTCCACCCTACTGTATCTCTCAGATCTAATCTCTTGACCCTATTTGTCACTTCCACTGTATAATCATAAGGGATTTGATTTAGGCCCCACCTGAATGGCCTAGTGGTTTTCTGTACTTTCTTCCATTTAAGTGTGAATTTTGCAATAAGAAGCTCATGATCTGAGCCACAGTCAGTTCCAGGTCTTATTTTTGCTGACTGTATAGGGCTTCTCCATCTTCAATATTGACCATCTGGTGATGTCCATATGTAGAGTCATCTCTCATGTTGTTGGAAGAGGGTGTTTGCTATGACCAGTGGTGCATTCTCTTGGCAAAACTCTTAGTCTTGGCCCTGCCTCATTTTGTACTCCAAGGCCAAACTTTCCCATTAACTCCAGGTATCTCTTAACTTCCTACTTTTGCATTCCAGTCCCCTATGATAAAGTGGACATCTTTGTTTGCTGTTAGTTCTAGGTCTTTTAGGTCTTCATAGAACTGTTCAACTTCACCTTTGGCATTAGTGGTTAGGGCATAGGCTTGGATTACTGTGATATTGAATGGATTGCCTGGGAAAGGAACTGAGATCATCCTGTCATTTTTGAGACTACACCCAAGTACTTCATTTTGGACTCTTGTTGATTATGGTAATTAATAGTGATTATGGTAATTAATAGTAATTATGGAGTAATTAAGAAATTACTCCATTTCTTCTAAGGGATTCTTGCCCGCAATCGTAGATATAATGGTCATCTGAATTAAATTCTCCCATCCCATCCATTTAAGTTCACTGATAGCTAAAATGTTGATGTTCACTCTTGCCACCTCTTGTTTGACCACATCTAATTTATCCTGACCTAACATTCCAGGTTCCTAACAATATGTTTCTTTACAGCATTGGACTTGACTTTCACCACCAGAAACATCCACAACTGGTCATTGTTTTTGCTTTGGCTCAGCCTCTTTTCTAAAGCTATTTCTCTACTCTTACCCAGTAGCATATTGGATGCCTATTGACTTGAGGGGCTCATCTCTAGTTTCATATCTCTTTGCCTTTTCATATTGTTAATGGGGTTCTCAAGGCAAGAATACTAAAGGAGTTTGTCATTCCCTTCTCCAGTAGATCACGTTTTGTCAGAACTCTCCACCATGACCCAACCATCTAGGGTGGCCCTACACAGCATGGCGGATAAGAGTCATTAAGTTACATAAGGCATCCATGTGATCATTTTGGTTAGTTTTCTGTGATGTGGTTAACATTCTGGGGGCCATAGCATTGCGATTCTTGCTTCTTCTGTTGTGGAGGCAGTGACCAAAACCATCCCAAAGAAAAAGAAATGCAAGAAAGCAAAATGGTTGTCTCAGGAGGCCCTGCAGTTAGCTGAGAAAAGAAAAGAAGCGAAAGGCAAGGAGAAAGAGAAAGATATGCCCAACTGAATGCAGAGTTTCAAAGAATAATAGGGAGAGATAAGAAAGCCTTCTTAAGTGAACAGTGCAAAGAAATAGAGGAAAACAATAGAATGGGAACAACTAGAGATCTCTTCTAAAAGAGAGATACCAAGGGAACATTTCATGCAAAGATGGGCTCAATAAAGAAATGGTATGGACCTAACAGAAGCAGAAGATATTAAGAAGAGGTGGCAAGAGTACACAGAAGAACTGTATAAAAAGGATCTTAATGACTTGGATAACCACCATGGTGGGGTCACTCACCTAGCACCAGACATCCTGGAGTGTGAAGTCAACTGGACCTTAGGAAGCATTGCTATGAACAAAGCTAGTGGAAGTGATGGATTCCACCAGAACTATTTTAAATCTTAAAAGATGATGCTGTTAATGTGCTGCACTCAGTATGCCAGCAAATTTGGAAAACTCAGTAGTGGTCACAGGACTGAGAAGGTCAGTTTTCATTCCAATCCCAAAGAAAGGCAATGCCACTGACTATGTTAAAGCCTTTGACCATGTGGGTCACAACAAACTGTGGAAAATTCTTGAAAAAAATGGTAATACTAGATCACCTTTCCTGCATCCCAAAAAACCTGTATGCAGGTCAAGAAGTACCAGTAGAACCAGACATGGAACAATGGACTGGTTTCAAATTGGAAAAGGAGTATGTCACGGCTATAGGTTGTCACTCTGCTTATTTAACTTAAAGGCAGAGTACATTATGCGAAATGCCAGACTGATGAATTACAAGCTGGAATCAAGATTGCCAGTAGAAGTATCAACAGCCTCAGGTATGTAGATGATACCACTCTAATGGCAGAAAGCAAAGAAGAACTAAAGAGCCTCTTGATGAAAGAGGAGAGTGAAGAAGCTGACTTAAAATTCAACATTCAAAAAACTAAGTTCATGGCATCTGGTCCCATCATTCATAGCAAATAGATGGGACCATCATTCATGGCAATAAATGAAAACAATGAAAGGCTTTATGGTGTTGGGCTCCAAAATCATTGCTGATGGTGACTGCAGCCATGAAATTAAAAGACACTTGCTCCTGGCAAGAAAGGGACAAAACTAGACAGCATATTAAAAAGCAAAGATATCACTTTACTGATGAAGGTCCATATAGTCAAAGCTATGGTCTTTTCAGTAATCAGGTAGGGATGTGAGAGTTGGACCATAAAGAAGGCTGATCGCTGAAGAACTGATGCTTTTGAACTGTGGCACTGGAGAAGGCTCTTGAGAGTCCCTAGAACAGCAAGGAGATCAAACCAGTTAATCCTAAAGGAAATCAACCCTGAATATTCATTGGAAGGACTGATGCTGAAGCTTATGCTCCAGTGGTTTGGCAGTCAGATGCAAGGAACCAAATCTTGGAAAAGACCCTGATGCTGGGAAAGACTGAAGGCAGGAGGAAAAGAGGGTGGCAAAAGATGAGATGGTTGGATGGCATCACCAACTCAATGGAGATGAGTTTGAGCAAACTCCAGGAAATGGTGAAGAAAAGGGAAGCGTGACTTATGCAGTCTATTGAGTCACAAAGAATCAGACACAACTTAGCGACTGAACAACATTGTCCCTCTTATTGACCTAACTACAGATTTTCTCTGAGTAATCTTTTAGCCTGCACACCTACAGTACAGTGCCCAATACAGTAAGAGATCATTCCTACTTCCTCCTTATTCTTTAAGACTCAGCTCAGGTCACCTCTTCCTTTCCTGAATTTCTCTCACTACCCACCCTTGACCTAAGGTGCCTCCTCCAGATTGCATGCTATTATTTCCATGATGAGATCTGTGAAAGCAGGAGCTGAACATTTATTTTGGTTTTTGTGTTCTTAGTGCCTAGCATAATGTTGGGAATATAATAGCTATTCAATAAATATTTTATTGATAGTTTTTCATAGAGTTCTGATCTGGAATTTGTGTGGACAATTGAAATTCTGAAAATAAATTTAAAACTTTTTCCTCACATTCAAGTTGCACATTCTTAGGTTTACAGCAAAGCCACTTTGGCTACATTTCATTATTGAACCAAAAGTTTTCATTTTACTGTTTTTGTTCTGTTGTTGATTTTGTTATTTTATTTAACTCTAAACCTTCCAGATATCTTTTGGCATATTCATTTGCTATGATCCTAGAATAGTAGAAAGAAAAGAATTAAAGAAATCGATTAAATTCTTTCCATTCACCCTCCCAGTCTGGATTGAAATCTCCGTATAGAATATCTGTTGAATACCTCCAGGGATGAGAAGTTTTGGTAGAGCAGGCAGGCAGATTCTTTACCATATACAGGGAAGTCCCTGGAATACTGACAGAATCTGGCAAAACCCATAGATCTAAGGAAGAGAATATAAGAAATCAGAAGATAATTCTCTGTTGATATATGGAATCTCGGTGGAATATATTACAAGGTGTGATTTAAAAAAAAAAAAAACTAAAGCAAATTATATTTGCAATAAGAAAACCACAGGTCAACAGGAAGATATATGGAAATTTACTTTCATTTTATAGTACAGTATATTGAAGAGTATGAAATGTTCACATTTTTTAAAATTTGGAAAGTTCAGAATCTGGTTGTTTGAATAATGTAAACTGTTTAAACACAGTTTATCTCCTTTCTGATTAAACTTGAACTTTGGAGAATTGCAGTATATTTCTCTTCTTTTTGATGTATTTATCTTTTATCTGTGTAATGCGTATTGTTGGTGTTGTCCAGTCACTCAGTCATTCTGATTCTTTGTGACCCCATGGTTGCAGCATGCCAGGCTCCTCTGTCCCCCACTATCTCCTGGAGTTTGCTCAAATTTATGTCTGTTGAGTTGGTGATGCTATATAACCATCTTATTTTAAAATAAAATGATTTTTCTTCACTAATCATGAACGATCTGAAAAAAACAGTTCGGTTTACAGTAAATCAGAAGAATAAAATATTTAATCATATTAACCAAGGAGGTAAAGACTTATACCATGAGAACTTTGCATTGCTGAAAGAAATTAAAGATGTATAGAAATGGTAAGACATCCTTTGTTCATCACTTAGAAGGCTAAATAATGGTAAAATGTCAATAATACCCAAAGCAATCTACAGATTCAATGCAACCTGTATCAACATTTCAATGATATTTTTTGTAGAAATAGAAAAATTTGTTCAAAAATTCATATGGAATCTCAAGGAACCTTGAATTACAAAACTGTCTTGAAAAAGAGAAACAAATTTAGGATTTACACTTCCTGATTTCAGATTTTTCTGCAAAGCTACAGTAATCAAAAGCATACACTGTCCTTAGTGACATAAAGACAGACATACTAACCAATGGGGCAAACTGGAGAGGCCAGACATAAGTCCTTGCATAGATGGCCAAATGATTTTCTATAAGGATGCCAGTTCTCAATTCAATGAGAAAAAGATAGTCTTTCAACAAATGGAGTTGGGAAAACTGGAAATTCACATGCAAAAGAATGAAGCTTAACCCTTATCTAAACACTATATGCAAAAATTAACCCAAAATGCATCAAAGAGGCAAAACTATAAAATTCTTAGAAAAAGCCTCATGATGTTGGATTTGGCAGTTATTCTTGGATATGGCACTAAAGGCATGGGAAACAGAAGAAAAAATAATTTAAATCTTATCAACATTAGAAAAATTGTGTGTCAGAGGACAGTATTAACAGAATAAACAGTCAACAGGATGATAGAGAAGAGTTACAAATCAAATATCTGCTAAGAGGGTGAATATTTCAGACTATATAAAGAACTCCTAAAATTCAACAACAAAAGCAAGCAAACCAAATCAGAAATGGGCAAAGGACTTGAATAGAAATTTCTATGAAGAAGGTAAATAAATGGCCAATAAGCACATAAAAAGATGTTCACCATTACTAATCATTCAGTTCAGTTCAGTCGCTCAGTCACGTCCTACTCTTTGCGACCCCATGAATCGCAGCACACCAGGCCTCCGTGTCCATCACCAACTTCCGGAGTTGACTCAAACTCATGTCCATCGAGTTGGTGATGTCATCGAGCCATCTCATCCTTTGTTGTCCCCTTCTCGTCCTGCCCCCAATCCCTCCCAGCATCAGGGTCTTTTCCGATGAGTTAACTCTTCACATGAGGTGGCCAAAGTATTGGGAGTTTCAGCTTTAGCATCATTCCTTCCAAAGAACACCCAGGACTGATCTCCTTTAGGATGGACTGGTTGGATCTCCTTGCAGTCCAAGGGACTCTCAAGAGTCTTCTCCAACACCACAGTTCAAAAGCATCAATTCTTCAGCACTCAGCCTTCTTCACAGTCCAACTCTCACATCCATACATGACCACTGGAAAAATCATAGCCTTGACTAGACGGACCTTTTTGGCAAAGTAATGTCTCTGCTTTTGAATTATCTAGGTTGCTCATAACTTTCCTTCCAAGCAGTAAGCGTCTTTTAATTTCATGGTGCAATCACCATCTGCAGTGATTTTGGAGCCCTGAAAAATAAAGTCTGACACTGTTTCTACTGTTTCCCCATCTATTTCCCATGAATTGATGGGACCAGATGCCAGAGCTTTAAGCCAACTTTTTCACTCTACACTTTCACTTTCATCAAGAGGCTTTTTAGTTCCTCTTCACTTTCTGTGAAAAGGGTGGTGTCATCTGCATATCTGAGGTGATTGATATTTCTCCCAGCAATCTTGATTCCAGCTTGTGTTTCTTCCAGTCTAGCATTTCTCACGATGCACTCTGCATATAAGTTAAAAAAGCAGGGTGACAATATACAGCCTTGACGTACTCCTTTTCCTATTTGGAACCAGTCTGTTGTTCCATGTCCAGTTCTAACTGTTGCTTCTTGACCTGCATATAGGTTTCTCAAGAGGCAGGTCAGGTGGTCTGGTATTCCCATCTCTTTCAGAATTTTCCACAGTTTAGTGTGAGCCACACAGTTAAATGTTTTGCATAATCAATAAAGCAGAAATAGATATTTTTCTAGAACTCTCTTGCTTTTTTGATGATCCAGTGGATGTTGGCAATTTGATCTCTGGTTCCTCTGCCTTTTCTAAAACCAGCTTGAACATCTGGAAGTTCATGGTTCACATATTGCTAAAGCCTGGCTTGGAGAATTTTGAGCATTACTTTACTAGCGTGTAAAGATGCTAAACATTACTAATCATTCAGTTCAGTCTTTAGAAAAATGCAAATCAAAACCACAATAACATACCACTTCATACCTATTAGGATGGCTTTTATTAAAAACAAAAGAAAACAAAAAAACTGAAAACAAGTGTTGTCAAGGATGTGGAAAAATTGGAACCTTTGTGCATTGCTCATGGAAATATATAATGATATGGTCACTGTGGAAAGCAATATGTTTTTTCCTCAAAAAATCCAACATTTCAGGACTGCCCTGGTGGAGAACCTGTATAGGAATCCACCTGCCAGTGCAGGGGACACAGGTTTGATCCCTGGTCCGTGAAGATTCCAATACCACGGAGCAACTAAGCTCATTCACTGCAACTACTGCGCCCATGTTCTAGAGCCCACGACCTGCTGCTGCTGAGCCCATGCGCCACAGCTTACTGAAGCCTACACCCTCTCAGGCCCGTGAGCCACAACTGATGAGCCCCTGTGCTGCAGCTACTGAAGCCCATTTGCCTAGAGCTTGTGCTCTGCAACAAGAGAAGCAATAAGAAGCCCGTGCGCTGCAACTAGAGAGTAGCCACTGCTCACTGCAACTAGAGAAATCTGTGCAACAATGAAGGCCAGCACACCCCAGAGTGAAAAAATTAAAATAAGTTTAAAAATTAAACATTTCATCCAGCAGTTTCACTTTTGGTTATATACACAAAATAACGCAGGGGATTGAATAGATACAGTCATTCACCATTTTCATAGCAACGTTCTGGTAGCCAAAAGGCAGAAGCATTCCCACATGCCTGTCAGTAGATGAATGGATAACCAAAACGTGTGTGCACACAATGGGGTATTGGAGTATTATTCGGCCTTTATAAAGAATGCAGCTCTGATGTATGCTACAGCATGAGCAAACCCTGAAGACATTGTATTATGTGAAATAAGCCAGACACAAAATGACAATTTTTGTTTGCTTCCACTCATATAAGGTAATTGGAAGAATCAAATAGAAGGTAGAACAGCAACAGCCCTCAGCAAGGCTTGGGGAGGGAGGCAGTGGGGAATTCTTACTGGCTGTGGGAAGATGAAGAATTTCTGGAGATGGATGGTGGTAATGGTTGCACACGTGTGTGTACACTTAGTGCCACTGAGCTGAGCACTTAAAAATGACTGAAACAGTAAACTTCGTATTGTGTGTATTTTACCACAATTTAAAACTGAAAACAACAAAGGAAGGACTTAGGGAAAATGCAGAGTGGCTGCTAATGAGTATTAGGGTTCTTTTTTGGGGTGATGAAAATATTCTAAAATTGATGGTGATGGGTTGCCCAATCCTGGTAATATACTGAATACCACTGAATTATATACTTTAACAGGTGAATTGTGTGGTGTATGAATTATATCTCAATAAAGCTATTATCATAACAGACTATATATTAATACTCCCCATACCCGCCTCCAAGAGACCACTTTCAACAAGTTGAGTTTATTTTTCTGGCTCTTTGCCTCCACGTTTCTAAGTAGCATGTTTATATTACTGTGCCTTAACTGACCTACTTTTCACTTTACTTGTTGACCCTCTCTATATGCAACCCTGTTAAAACCTCTCCTCTTCACGCCTTTTTCTTTCCTCATAATTGTTACATCTTAGTATTGTTTTATTGTTTGATGCTGAGCCATGTGCTACTGTTTTACATTTCTTTTTTCTTTTTTTCTGGGGTTAGTGATTGTCTTGCTTCCTGATTAGCTTTTTATAGGCCTAATGCTGATTTTTTCATGTATTTCAATCAGTATGTTTCAAGCCTGTGTATAAGCTACCTAAAAACTTAAGCATAGTTGTGAACCTCTGTCAGTTCTGCATTTTTTCCGTTTGGAAAAATGGCCTCGGCAGTCTGGAGAGCTTGCTTCGTTGGCCTGGACGACAGCTGTCCTTGGGAATTCCTTTGTTGAACCTTTTTTTTTAAAAAGATATTTAGTAATCTCTCTATATTCACATGCTCAGGGTGAATTCACCCCTAAGCCCTGAAACAACAACAAAAATATATTACTTAGATGTTTTATAATTTTGGTATCCGAAATAAAGACAAATAGAAAACTTTGTCAAAACATTAAAAAGTTGCAAATTTTCATTAAAAGTCTTTACATTTGTATTCTAATGCCAAATTTACAGGTAATTCTTTTAAGTAGAATACTCTGAAATATGAAAATAAAAAAAAAATTGTTAAAATCCACAACATATTCATGAATTAAATTCCAGATATTAGTTACTGTTCCAAGTTTAGATATTTATGAATGGCCAAGGCAGCTTACAGTTCCTTGTTACTTTTTTATCCTTTATTCTTGGTTCCTTAATAGCATATAACTCTGTAAACCTTTTAAATGGCCACTGATCACTCCAGGAATCATTTAAACATAAAGACATGATTCTTCTGTAACCAGCAAGATCAACCTATTAAATGCAGTCAATTTTATCAGTCACTAAAAATTGTTTTTACAAATGTCTTGTTTACATTACAATATATAGAAAACATTACATATATGTTTCTTAAAATTTCTGATTGGAAAGAAAAGGATAATTTCTTTGTTAACTTTTCTCTTTCCATTTAAAGGAATGTTTTATGTGTACTTCAGCAACGGTTAGAAGGTCATGGCAACACCTTTTTGAACCAGGAAAAATCATTTTGTAATTACCTTGGCATCCATACTCTCTTCTGTCTAGTAAAGTTTTACATTATCTTTTTCTCCGTACTTTTAAATTTTTTAACAGTATATTTTTGAAGGTAATTCTTTTCATCAGTATTTTGAGTCAACCACATGAGAAAGTATTAGTTCACTGAGAACAGAGACTGACTGGATAAGCTCACTGTCACTAGCTTACCAGGAAGTACCTTGCTCAAATAGCTGTTAGTTTTTTTTTATTATTATATATTCTGTTGGTTTGAAATTAAAATTTCTTACATTAACTGTATGGTACAAACTTCATCAATTCCATGAGTCTCTAGTGGGCATCCTCAAAGCCTGCCTGTCACACACTCAGGCGGAAGGCGTACCCTTGGGCACGGGCCAGGCCCGGATGGGAGGGGCAGCCTTCTCTGGGTCTCTAGTGGGCTGGGCACCTGCGGATCACAGGCCTGGACTCGAAGATGGCCTTTCCAAGCACGTTGGGACAAATGCTGACTTTTCCCTATAGCTATCTGGCTCTGAAGCCAGGCAAGCCACTTCCACAGGCTGAGGGCGTTGGGTTGGTTGGGGGCTGGTTGAGGAGATGTTTGGTTTCATCATTTTACTTGGCTTTTTATTAACATATGGTATAATGTGTTGGAGAAAGAACATACAGTTCCAGTTTCCACAGATCCCACCAGGTCAGGGTGATGGGCCGAGCAGAGGCTCAGAGGCTCCTTTGAATGTTACACAGGAGGAGGTCGCTCCGTCTGCCCCAGGAGCTTAAGGAAGGGCCTTTCTGACTGAAATACCTGAAACCTTTTTTTCTTGAATCCTACTTACTTCTCTACTTGATTTACTCTCTCATGTGGTAACGCACCTCCTCCATAATTTCAAGGCCCTACATGTATGAAAATATTTTTGGTTTATGCTTACTTCTGGTAGTTTGGTTAGATTATAGAAATCTAGATTGGAAAATCGCTTTCCTTTAAAAATCTGAGGACACTGCCTTACTGTCTTCTTAGCACGCAGCTTTGCTGTTTAGTAGTCAGGGACATTCTGGTTCCATTCCTTTGTATGGGATCTGTTTTCTCCCTTGGGAGCTCTTGGGTCTTTGCTTTCTCCCTCCCAATTTCTGATATTCTGAAATTTCATGATGCTGTGTCTTGGTGTGGTTCGTTGCTGCTGTTGAAGTGGGCATTTCGTTTCAGTGGGTCCTTTCAGTCAGGAGGTTCACGTCCTTCAATAATGGGAAACTCTCAAATGTCTCTTTTTATGATTCCCTGCTCTCCATTGTCTATTCCCATTTCTAGAACTTCTGGCTTTTTTTTTGGATAATAGACCCTTGTAGAGTGACCCTCTGATTTTCTTTTCTTTTATTTATTTTTGTCTGTTTAATCCATTTTCTGGAAATTTCCTTTTTATCATCGAATCTATTGAATTTATGCTTCACCTCTAATGCTTTAAATTATGAAAGCTCAAGTTGCCAGTTGCTGTTTTGTAGCATTCTGTTCATAGATTGAATTATCTAGTGAGTGCTTATTTAATCCTTTAACCTAACTCCCCAAAATAAATGATATTAATTTATATAAAAAATTAAATTGTTACTTTAAAATCATCCTAGTGATTTTAGTCTTTCTAGTTTTATCTATGCAACATAAAAATAAAACAATACATTTTTACATGTGACTTTATTGGTTTAGAAAATATGACTTTATTAAGTTTTTTAAAGTAAAAGCTTTTGCTTTATCAAAATATTCATTCATTATAGAGGAAATATTTGATTACACTTAGTATTTTTTAAATGGAGTTTGTATGACTATTTTTTCCAGAAGATAAAGTTATAGACATTTTATAGTTCATTTAAAAATTTGTTAACCTAAAGAAAAGTTAAAAAGAAGTGTGAAGCTCAATAAACTTATCACAAAGTGAACCACCCACATAACCAACCATCCAAATTATGAAATTGATCAACACCAGTACCACAGGGTCCCTCTGCGTGTCCCCTACCCCCGAGTCTACCCCATCGTCATCTGTGGGAGCACTGTCCTGATCATAGGTTAACTTCACCTGATTTTGAATTTTATATAAGTAGAATCATTTGATTTTTTTTTTCTTGTGCTTGTTTGCTTTTTCTCCCAGTGGTGGTAGTGAAATTTGCTCATGTTGCGTGTGTATATAATACTACTATGTACGTATAGCAGTATAGAATTCTGTTGTGTGAATATACTCACATTTCTTTTTTCCATTCTATTTGTGATGGGCATATGAGTTGTTTCCAGTTTAGGGCTATTAAGAATAATGCTGCCATGAACATTCTGTTAACATTTTCTGGCCATATTTGTACATATTTCTGTTTTTATGAAAGACTGGTGATTCATTGACTTTTTTGTACATAACGAATGATTCCAAAGAAGTTTTACCAGTTTACACTCCCTTCAGTATTGTATGAGTGAGTTTCAGTTGCTCCACATACTTGCCAACATTTGCTGCTGTAATTTTAATATTTAATTTTAGCCATTCTTTTGGGTGTGTGGTGTATATACACATATGGAAATTATAAAAGCAAATACCCAAATAGCCAAAAAATGTATGAAAAGATGCCCAACTTGTTAGTCATCAATCTCAGTTTTTTAAAATAATTTTATCTTTGTTTTGTTTTATTTTGCTTTGCTATGGTAAAAATGACTATAATCCCCATATGTTAAATTCTGGCTTTGAATTTCTTTGTCTGTTCCCATAAATTGCTTCCTTACATTGTTTTTCATTCAGAATTTAGAAGTCTTCATCTCCCTTTCTTTAGTTCTTTTACTCAGTGTTATTTAAATGAAGACACTAAATCTCATGGGTTCTTGAATAATTTCATACT
>SJXQ01011515.1:93767-248767 GCA_006408695.1 Aepyceros melampus | reverse complement strand
AACAGCAGCACACTTTGTGATGCATAATTACTCTTTCAGTGGGATATTTTTCTCCCTGAATTCATGGATTTCTTTTCCCCACTGAAACTCGACTGAAAGAACTAAAGTGATGAAAAAGGCGGCTCTATCAAAAATCTAAACAATGGCTATAAACTGCTGGCCTGCAAAAAAAAAAAAAAAATCTTTTTACTGTGAAATATACTACCACATACAACTAAGCTCTTAAAGAATAAAGCATTATCTAACTACCGCCCAAATCAAGTAGACCTTGGTAGTCCCCTCCTCCCCAGGGCTGTCCTAGCTCAGTCACAACCTCCTCCCTCTCCTACATCTGTGGCCACTTTCCTGATTTTAAAGGCACTCTTTTAATCACACTTGCTCACACCACCTCCCCTTAAAACTCAGTTGTCCTGTGCTCCTGCTGTCCTTACTTCAGCCAGTGCGCCCACGTGTGATGGGGGTTTACCTCTGTGAGCTCCGCACTTGGTCAGGCACTGACTTTAGTGTCTATCATTTCTAGGTCTGAACCTGGCTCTTAAGTATCTGTGTTAACTCAGTGACTCAGTTAATTCTTTATGCATCTCAATTTTCTCGTCAGTAGAAAAAATTATTAGAATGTTTTATAGACACAACACAAAGGTCTGACCAAGTGCCTGTCACAGCACACGTGTAATGTGCTGTTATTGTACTAATCCTTCGGAAAACTGTGGTATGATTAAACCTGGTAAGATGTGAAGAATCCAGTAATTCCTGGCACATAGTACGTGTGCAGTTTAATGAATCTTAAGACCCTAAAAACAAGAGCAATCTTACATGCTATCACAGTATCAAAGTTGGAACCGGAAGTAAACTAGAAGCTCAGACAGCGGAGGGACTATAACCTAGTACACTCAAGAGAGCAGCGTGGCATCACATATCTAAATTAAAAATGTGCATCTTGAGATTCAATGTAACCTTGTAACAAAGATTCAGAGATAAGCCAGTGTTCATTAAAACACTTTTAATAAAACAACTTCGAAACGTAATTTAAGATGTCCATTGACAGAGGAACACAACACAGCCCAGAATATGGACATCAGAATCTCTCTTCAATTTACTAAGGGGTACAGAAATACAGAACGGTTTACAGACTATTATTCATGTGCTAGGGGAAAAGATTTGTGAAACCTATTTTCCTAGAGCCTTAAAAAGTGTTGTTTTGAAGAATTTGGGAAAAATGACTTTCTGATTCTTTCTGCAGAGAACAATCAACTTAGGAAAACAATGGATTTTAAACTAAATGTAACAAGAAATTATACTTTGTGTATATATCTTAAAATTTTTTACAGGGAAATAAAAACTCTTCTAGGAATCAATCCACAGAAAATAATCTGAAACGGGTATGATCTGTGTATAAGGAGGCTTACATCATTTCTATTAGTGCAACTTGTATCTTACTAATTTCATTATTTAGTAAAAACAGCTTAGTACCCAATATTGGAGGACTGTTTCCAGTAATGGTGTAGCTGTGTAAGTGATGCTATATGGCTATTAAAAACCATGCTGCACAATAATTATTAAAATGAAAAATTCTCAATACATCAAATGAAAAGGCTGTTACAACATAGTTATGTGCAATTTGATCAGTTAATAGTTGTTACCTTTAAATGGTAGGATTAGGGACTATTTTTCTTACTTTTCCACTCTTTAGATTGCTTTTTAATTTAGTAAAAGCATTTCTAATTTCCTACAATGATTATGTAACTACAAAGAATGCTGTTATAATACATGCTTATAGCTAACTTCAAGCTTTCTTTACAACCTGGGCATTTATGTAATTATGATGCTAGTCCAGCTACTTTGGTACAAATCCAAGAAATACTGCAACCCATCTGAAAAGTTAAAATGAGGTGAAAGCCATCATTTCCCAGGAATTTTAATAAAACATTAAAGACACTACTGTGTTTATCAAAAGAATTTATTAGAAAATATTACATACTACATATCTGTTTAAAGAGTATTGTTTCAGTAGACAGCACTCCATCCTCATACTACAATGTCTCATGGACCATGGAGCAACCACTGTGCTTCTGAAGCTACATCTTTGATGGAACATTTAGGCAGTACATACCGTGGCCATTTAAAGGAAGATAATGGAAAAACTGTCATTATCAGAGGGAAAAACAACCCAAATTTTTGGAATGTTAAAATAACAAGTAACTAATTTTAGTCTCAAAATTCTAGGCATCACTATCGCCTAAAACATCAGTCAATGTGACTAGTAAGTTAGAGGGACCAAGGTTTCAAAGATCAAGTTAATACTGAATCTTCATATATAACGAGAAATCTGCAACCCCACAAAATGTTTTTAAGTTTGTACACATGCAACTTAATGTAAATTGCTGATAAAAGAATGGGGAATGTTAAAAAGCAATGTGTTCCTTTTAACATAAAGCATGCACTTTCTAATACATTCTTAAATATTTCAGAGTTGATTCTAGTCCAATAATATTATTTCAAGTGCAGTCTAACCAGTACCCCAACCAGAGTACATACCTGTTATTCAAAAAATGTGTATTAAGAATTCAATTAACTCATGGTACTGCTACCAAAGATATGAGACTTTAACTCTTGACCACATCATTTATTTTTTTCAAAACTTTTAAACAAGTTTGCACAAGCTAAATGGTATACAGCAAATTTTAAACTTGTTACCCAACTCCCAAATGTCACTGAAAGACGACATAGGAAAAATATGTTGTGTGATTAATCAACCTAGGCAATTTACTACAAAATTTTCTAAGTGTGAACTAGCTTTAATCCAAAATCAAAAGTTCACAGAACTGTTTTTTAGAAACATAAAGTTCTAAAACTTTAGAGTCCAAAACCAAAACAAATGAGGAGGTGTGTGTTGATAATTGAAACACTGTCTTAATATTTTATTAGAAGAAATATACTTTCAAAACTCTTGCCCCATCATAATCTTAACATAAACTTTAATTAAAAATATATATAAATCAGTAGAATACCATATTACAAACGCCCAGAAATGCACAATAAAGATCGGAAACTGCTTGGAAATATTTCTAACACTTTTTGGGATTATACTCATAATCAAATAAAGATTAGAAGTCACACAATCAGCACTGGGGCCAACACTTCAAAACTCACCTACCAAAGCTAGCACCAGGGAAGCATTATACACATACAACTGAGAGAGAGGATCTTTACTTCAGAAAAGCAGTCCTGGAGTATTGCTTTCACTATTTAGCTAGCACAATGGTCAGCCTGTCTCACTGAGGCATATATCTATCTTTACGCCATTAACATCTGATCCGAAGTGCTTTCCAGTTATTTGGTATCTATTGAAAATTGTTACTGGAATGAAACAGTTTATCATGGAGTTAATCCATTTTTTCTTCCAAGATGCCAAATAAAATAATAAGGCTAGAACATTTTAAACTTACTTTTAATAAAAATGAACATATTCTAGTACTTAAAAAAAAAAAACAAAAAACCTCAATCTCTAGCTCCTGAAAGCCTTACCAACACTCCATTATTTAACTCCTCTCCTTTTTCCAAAACACAGGTTTTAATGTCTAGAATTTTGTAACATGGTTACCAAATTAACACTTTATTCACTGTAAAGCATTTGGAGATTTGCCCAAGTGTAAGAAGAATTTCATTAGTGATTAACAGATGAGCAACAACATGAAAGCCCCTGAAGCAAATATCATGATTTTGCCTTAGACCCAAGCCAGGGGGTCACGACTTAAAAGCAATTCTCCAGTTGGCACCAACAGTTTACCATTTCTGATAAGCAGAAGATATTATGGAAGAACATAATTTTTACAAAGTCAACACTCTTTCCAAACAGGTCTTCTAAATTCAACAGAGCTGGGACTGCCAAAGCTGTAAATCTAGCAAATTAAACTGTTTCACCTCAACTGGGGAGAAGGCGGCACAAAAGAAAAACAAGCAGCGCAAAATTTATTTGGTGACACAACAGGTGAACAGTGTTCTGGAGTTTTGAACACTGAATTTTACTCGTGATAGTATCTTCTACCTAAGCAATTTATTCAGATGTGTGCTTTAAAAATACATATTAAGAACCCTGCAATTGGTTATGTTCTCTTATTAGAAATATTCTCATGGTAATACATTATTTATCTTTCTATAATTAGAGAGAAAAATCATGAGACCATTTTTTATTTCTAGCCTGACAGAATAAATGTATTATATATATCTCTTCCCAAACCAGTGCACTCTGAAGTTTCTAATTTATGCACTCCATTGTTCAAAAACTTGTACATCGTCCAGTATCCACAGTGTAACACAGTCCTAGTAAAAATGCATATTCCTTTAAACCCTTTACTTTCCCTTGAATTTTATTTGGGGGGAGGGATGGAGGAAAGATATAGATATTGCGGTGCAGAACTATATTTATTTAGAACAAAACATTATATCCTACATTAAAAAAGATAATTTTATCAAAACCAAATTTCAATCACAGTTATGTATGATTTTCAGTTAAAGGTACATGTTGAAATTGCACTTTGCAGATATCTCGTCCGTGTCCTTTCTAATGCTCCCATTTCAGCACATGCTTTTATCAGCAGGCATAGGTTCTTCCAGAGTTTTCTTTTGGCTTCCTTTCCGTGAATATTTGTATTTGTCTACATAAGCTTTAACCAGATTTGCCACTTTAGTAGAATTTACTTCTCCACTCTTACTATGACACACCTGTAAAAAAGAAGAGGGAATTTTTTCCCATATTTAAAGGGAAAGTTCTTTGAAAAACAAATACCCCAGAGACATAATCAGACATTTTTACATGTTTCGTATCGCTTAGAAGGTATATGTTTCATTTTCTCCAAAGGGAAAAAAGCTGATTAGCAGAAGCTACTTCTTACTATTTTAATTAAATTTAATTAAGCATTCCTTTATTAAAATAGGGATGTTCAAAATAATATGTACATAACTCCACTAAAACTATAACTTACTTTATCTACTGCTTTTCGTACAATCTCTTTATATTCTTCCTTGGTGATATCTTTATTTTGATAAAATGGCTTAATGGCCAATTTTACCTCCTGTGCTGCTTTTTCTTGAATTTGTAGTTTCTGATAAGAGGAAAATGTGTAATTATTACTTGCCCAATCACAAACTTTCAAAAAATTATTTAAAAATATAAAATTAAAACACTGCACATTTACATGACAAGGAACTGTTCCAATATTAGCGTCATAGATATAAAATATTTATTTACTAACACAAATCAAACATTTCTAAAAATAAACAAGAAATATAACTAGTAATTCAACGGGCACCAACATATGTAGACAGAATTCTTTAAATTGGAATTTAAGACTGTCAACAATAAATTCCCTTTACCACTTATACAACAGAAAGCTGTTATTTTTTTAATCATAATCATATGCAGAATTATGTAGGTTGCTCTCAACTTTGAACTTGCCTTGTCTGTCTTCGAGCTATCTGCGCTGGCTTCCACTGTAACACTTACTTTGCTTTCTGCCAATTTTACAGCAGCATTAGAAGCTTTGCTGTGACTTGATGATGCAGTATTACCAGAACTTGGTCCCTGAACTGCTCCCATATTTCCTGGGGCTGCTGTCGGAGCAGGCAAGACTGGTGTACTCATGTTATTACTTACATGAGAAGCACTAGGAATACCCTGTTTTAAAGAGGTATCATCAGTTAATGAATTATTTGTACTCAATAAAAGACGTTTAGTTACCTATTAGACATTAAAAAAAGAAAAAAAAACAAGGCAATTTAATACTTAAGTACTTAGGAGAAATGTCTATTTCAGATAATTTTTATCTAAAGGACTGTGAAGAAAAATGAGCAATATTATTAAATAGAATGTCATGATGACTTTTAAAATATATATAATTGTAATGTTCTGACAGTAACACTAAAACCAACAAGAAGGAGAAAAGCAGCATTAATGACAGTATCTTTCCTGTAAGTATCTTTAAGGTAGGTACCCCACCTTAAAGATTGAGGAAAATAAGACAGTGAAGTCAAGTGGCCTGCAGTGAGTTGACAGCAGAGAAAGATATAAGATCCCAAATTCCCACTTTCTGGCTCTTCCAACTGTATCCTGCTGCCAGGAATCTAGAATTTCTGAGATATAGACATGGAATAATAAAGCAACACAACCATTACAATTGTTATTCAAATTTACTATCTGCCCAAGAGGCACTTCTTTTTTTTGCATGATAAATTCATGAAAATGAAACACGTACGGTAATGCACAATGAACAACTGTATCTGCTGTCAGTCTGAACAAGACAGTACAAGCTTTATCACAGCATCCAATCACAACAAGTTCCCAGCTCCTTCAGTTCAGTTCAGTTCAGTCGCTCAGTCGTGTCCAACTCTTTGCGACCCCATGAATCGCAGCATGCCAGGCCTCCCTGTTCATCACCAACTCCTGGAGTTCACCCAGACCCACATCCATGGAGTCAGCAACGAAAAGTCCGATAAAATAGGGAAATTTTTTCAAGTATCCATCGCATGATTCTAGTTTCCCTCATAATTTGCTTTTCTTAAACTTACCAAAAAACTTGTTTGGATATCAGCACCAGCATATATGTAGCTTAGATTTGATAACATGTATTCATTTTCTTATTTGCGACTGGGAGGTTTAGGGAAGGACAGTGAAAGAGGGGTTATAAAGATTTACCGTGAAATGAAGTGACTCAGTCATGTCCGACTCTTTGCAACCCTATGGACTGTAGCCCACCAGGCTCCTCCGTCCATGGGATTCTCCAGGCAAGAATACTGGAGTGGGTTGCCATTTCTAAGTTTAATCAAAAAAGCCACTGTATATGGATATTCAGCAAGAAGCCCTTTCTTGAACATCCGTCCCTAATAGCTAAATGCTTACCATGGCGAATGCTGACTATACTTGAGTGGCTTAAAACATACCTGCAACTGCTTTCCGTCAGGCTGTGAAGCAATGTAGCTGACTTGCTGGGATGGTGGCGGAGGGGGCGGTGGTGGCGGTAGTCCCTGAGATACACCGCTAGGAGCCGCCACCTGCATGAGAGGTACTCCTGTGTGTAGATGCAAGGGCAGCTGAGGATGAATGTTGAACGGACTGCGCTGGATGTTCATCAAAGGGGCAGGAACACCCACTGGGTATGGAAACATATTCACAGGCTGGTGTGCACTCATGTGCTGCTGCTTGCGTTCACTTGTGGCTGCAGCATATTTATCGGTAGCTGAGAACCATCACCTTGTTGGTTTGTTTGGTCTTTCAGGTTAGACTCTATCAAAAGAAAAAAAGACTTATGAAAAAAATCATGTTACAAATTTCCTTAGAGAAACAAAGAGCCACTGGTTACTGTAAAACTAAATACCAATTAACCTAAACCTATCCAATTGTTCAGTTTAATCCTGTCATTCCTAAATAATGTAGGATGATTTTCTAACTGAAATAAATATTCAACCAAAATTATTTTTAAGAATAACTTCACACAATAACACTGGACAACACTAGCAAAGAATCAGCAGCTCAAGAAACTTACTAGTAAAATAATCATAAAATTTAATTACTAACTTAGAAGGTTAATCACTTTTAAAAATCTTCAACAGCTCTTTTCTTGCAAAAAGTCATGTCAATGTTCTTAAGAAAAGTCAAGGAACGATACATCTTTTTTAGCTGAGTGACTTATTAAACAATGATCAAAAAAATTCAGTTGCACACATCTGATATAAATGAAATAGAATTTAAATCGTGCATAGAATTATTTCAAATCCCTCTACTGTAGCAAATTACACATAAAATATTTAGGTCTTTGGCAAGGTTGGGGGCAGGCATGGGGTGAAAAAAAATATACTGTTTATTCTATAAAATGAGGTTCAATTTAACATAAAACTATAAACAGAGATCATTTCAATTCATACAAATAAGGTATTAAATTAATAATCTCTTTCTTCAAATAAAAGTGTGTCTTAATAAGCGTGTTACCCTGCTCAGCTGTCTCCTCGTCTTGTCTCATCCATCCAGACTGCGGGCCTGAAGAACTTCTGCCTCGTCTCGAGTAGTAGTTCTGGACATCTGCTGGCAGAGTCTTTCTCACAGCCCAACTCGATGCAGATGTCCACCCCGACCTGTCGGCTGGTGTATCGAAGGAGAACTCTTGCTCACTTTTTCGTTTATAGGGCTGCTGCTCCACAAACTTGAAAGTCTCATTCCCTGAACTGTTGAATTCCCTGAGAGGGGTTTTCGGTTTTGCCACCTGTTTTCATTTTGATCTGTATAGGCAAAACCACCTCTATGGTTACCTCTACCACGGTTACCTCTACCACGGTTAGACATCCAAGCTGAACTAAAGTTTTTATTCCAAGAATTCCCTGAATTCTCATTTCTATTTTCTTCCCAATGAGAATCTTTTAACTTTTCTGGATTTCTGGTCCTCGGATCAGGCCCAGAATTTATTTTTTCTGTTACCCAAGTGGGACAGTCATTTCTATGTTTGTCAGCAGAATTTGAATCAGCAGCATCTGGACTGATGTCATTTTTTTCTTTTCTTGTATTTTCATTCTGTTTCTCTGAGTCACTCTTTCTGTATCGATCATTCCCTCGTGGACATCTCCAACCATCGTTCGTCCATCTCTCTTTCCATCGAGGAGAGTAACTGTCCCTGTCATTTCTACCAAATGATGAACCCTTACTTTTTGTTCTAGATCTTGATGGTGACCTCGACCGTGATCTGGATCGAGACCACCTTCTCATTCTCCTTTCTCTATCTCGGTCTCTCCTTGACCCATCTCTATCACTCTCTCTTTCTCTGCTCCGGGACCTGGATTTTTCTCTTGGGGAGGAATCTTTTACTCTGGACTGAGATCTTCTATTCTCTCTTTTTGGGGAGGGTGACTCAGATCTTTTGCCTTCCTTAGCACTATCTCTTTTTGGAGACCGAGACTGAGATCTCCTCCTTTCTCTTGCACTATCCTTTTTAGGGGACTGAGAACGAGATTTTCTCCGTCCTCTAACAGATTCTTTCTTAGGAGACGGTGATCGAGACTTCCTGCTGTCTTTTCCAGTTTCTCTTTTGGGAGATGGAGACTGAGACCGCTTCTTTTCTCGGGCAGTGTCTTTGTTGGGAGACCAAGTTGTAGATGGAGAGTGAAATCTAGATCTTCGTGTACGAGGCTTTTTGGCTTTATCTGTCACATCTACTGGGTTTTCAGATGGTTGAGATACAGTTTCAACCTTTTCATTTCAGTATCAGAAGATGACATATTCTTCTGGGAACTGTGCTCCACAGAATTTTCATTTATTTGTTTAGCATCAGCATTTACAGATGGTTCGATCTCAGATTCATTTCGGTCACTGCAAAATGAATCACATTCCATAGGTATCATTTCATTATTGTCCTCACTAAAATGCTTCTGAATCAGTGCAACATGAGCTTTAGGCAATTCTGTAGATCTGGGATGTTCAACCAAAGAGTCAGTGTTTTCTTCTAAAGATCTGTCCAATTTGGTGTTAAGACTTTTTTTTAATAAACTATTTTCAGAGTCTTGAATACTATTGAGAGTTTCATTCCCTGAAGTATCACATGTTGCAATTATTTCTGCATCTTCATTTTCAACATGTCCAAGAAAATGAACCTCTGAACTCTCAATAGATTTTCTGTCCATTGCTTGTATAACCCCACCCTCAGAAGATTGTAATTTGGGACTGTCAATAAGCTGTTCTGTTTTTACTGTAGAATCTCTATGATCAGTAATTTTTACTATAGGACTCTCCATAACTTTTTCTTCATTAACTATCGACTCTGCATTCTCAGGTAACTCACCTAAGCTTGATGCAGGTTGGTATACTTCAATTTCAGATCCTGAACATGTAAGAGAATCATTTGGAGCATGATCTATACATATATCTGCTTTTATTTCTGATTCTGAAGGTTCAGCTATTGGGTCTTGATTTTCCAATGCATCACTTCCTTTTTTGAAAGTGCTTACAGAAATCTCACTTTCTAGACATGAAACATTAGCTTCTATACCTGTATTCTCAACTTTTTGAACTTCCTCCTCCCCTCCAGATAACACAGGAGGATCTTGGGTATCAGACTCAGAATGTAAAGTTTCTACTCTTTCCTCTGTATCATGGGTCTCGGCACATTCTTCACTCTTTTTTAATGGCTCACTGCAACTTCTTAAGCCATTAGCAGACTCACTCTGTACATTTATCTGCACAGTGTTAATACTTTCTACATCTGATTGGTGTTCTTTCTCTAACCAGGTGGTATGTCAGGTTCTGCTACTTCTTCATCAACTGAATCACTGGAAGATGATTTTTCAGGGGGAGGCACAGAGCTTCGAAGTTTCTTTTTCAATAAAGGTAGTTTTCTTCCTCTTCTTACAGACTTCCGTTTTGGAGCCTGCCTTGTTTGCTTCTCTGACTCACCTGAAGAGGAAACACTTACAGATGGATTATTATTATCTGGGGCATCACACCCAGAAATATTTGATACTGGGGATCTCTGAGACTGACTGACTGGTTCAGCTCTTGTGTTACGTGCAGACCTTCGTGTAGGAGTTGCTGCGGCAGGTTTCCGTCTTGATCCTCTGGTGTTCGAGGCACCAGAGGTTTGCTTCTTCTCTTCCCCTTCTTGAGTATGTGCTAATGCATAGCCTTTGCAAGAAGTACCTAACAGTATACAAAAAGGAAAAAATAAGTGTATGATTCATCAAGTGATAAGAATTTGGCTTCAGCTTATTTTAGCATAAAATAGACATCTGTAACAGAGTGAAGCAAAATATACTTGTGAATCAAATTATTAATAAATGCATAGCTACTAACATCTGAGTAATACCAATTTTTGAAAGCTACTGAAATGAGTTATCCCAAGATTTGAGTCCATGTGGGCAATTCTCTAGTGAAAAAAACAAAAAGAAAATATTTGGTCTGTTAGTTGCCATTTGCTCTATGAATCACTATTACCTAGGCAAAAGCAGGACATATCAGCTATCCACAAATAATAAAGACTTGAACTATTTGTTCACAATTCATAGGAGGTATTACTTCTAAAAATCAGTGGTTTGAACACTGAACCCCTAAACAGAAAGGAAACTTTTAATTAGTTCCTCAAAGACATGAAGTTGTAATTTCTTAAAGTAAAAGGATTTTCTAGTTGCAACAATTTTAAAGTCAAGTCACTGTATAAATATTTATAGAAATATCTAGGACTCATTATCTATACCTTATTTTACAGCATTTCTAAGTTATCAACACATACTTTTCATGAGATTGAAAGAGGCTAGTAATTTTTTTTTAACTAGAAAGAAATTCAAAAACTTTACCAAAATTTTCTAAAGATATGGTATTTGTTGGAAGAATAGTTCTTGGCAACACAGAAGAGATGAGAGGAAGGACTTCTATTTCAATATTCCAGGGTATAAAACTAATTCTGAAAATTTAAAACAAAATAAAGACATTTATGTTTAAATAATAAAACCAGCAATTTAAAAGTATTAATTTTTCAAATAAGCTAGCAATATTAAAATATAGGTGCTTAAATTATTTTTTGCCAAACAGCTAAAACGTAAATTTAAGGTTACTCATAGTAACCAAGATGGCTACCAAGTAACTACAAAAACTAAAAATATAAAAAACCTTCTAAAAGCATGCTTTTTCAATAAATTAATAGCAAAGTATTATCAAGGGCAACTTAATATATAGTAGTTGACTCTCATTTAAACAAGTTAATGCAATTATTTTGTCAAGAATTTTAACTTTTTTTCACTACTTTAAAAATAACCAACTTGGATAATAAAATGTAGATAAATAAAATATACAAATGAAATGTACAGATTTTAAGTGCATAGTGTGATGACTTTTGACCAATGCATCCATATACCTGTATAACCACTACCCCAAATAAGAAATAGAACATTTCCACCATCCCAGAAAGCACCTTCCTGACACTTCCCCATCCTATTTCCAGGCAACCAAAAAGATAATTTAGTTCAGTTAATCAGATCAAGTTTTAAAGAAATCAGCAAGGTCAAAGGGGAATTAGTCCATAAATAAATAAAAACATAACAAAAACTGAAAGGAAAGCTGTATCACTTGAATTTTGAATTTTTTGTGAGATTTCTTTATATTTTTATGGCATATAACAAGGCCAAAAATATCAAAATACATTTTTAAAAAGGAAAAAAGAACTGCAACTGATTTCTATTGCTATGTTATATGCTAAAATTCTTCAATCTGAAGACGATAGCTCTTCAAATTTCCCAGGATCCCTATGGACATGGTAAGACCCCAGTTACTGCAGTCAACCGAATCCACTCTCAGCTTCTTCCTACTCTTGACTCATATTTGTTCAGTCAGGTCTCCTAACAAAAGACTATTTCATCCAGTCTAAGGTGAGATTCTGGAGGACGAAAGAAGCTTGAAAAACAATGTGCAACTTGCACATAAACAAAAATATACAGCTCTAAGGGAAAATTTCATATTTTACAGATCTGGACTTTGTCTAATTTTACTTATTTATATTCCCCTGTTACTGCTAGAGGATGAAGGCCCTATGCAGAACTCCATTACAGTGACATATAAAAGTTATAGTTATAGGAATGAATATAAAACTCTAGCAAGGAACTTAATCTTTACACAGGAGCTTGATTAAGTACATATCATGTACCTAGCTTGCAGTGGGTTAACAGTTTCAGGGCTTACACTAAGAGAGAAAAGGCTAGGCTATATAGAGAGTCATGAATGCCAGGGCAAAGCAGGGACTTGATCAAGCAGTTGTTTAGAGTCACATTTCGGAGATGGAAGTGTCGTGACAAAAGCAATGCTTCAGCCAACAGCACACAGGGAAGACTGGAGTGGAGGAAAAGGTAACAGAAGGTTGGAAGATCGGAACGCCATTACTAATAATGAACCTCATCATTTAGGTGTTCTCCCTGTTACAGAAATCAAATTTTTACATTTATCAAATAAATAAACACAATATTCTTTATTTTTCAAGGGGTTCCTTAAATAGAGACCTTTCATTAGGCATTGGAAACACCAAGGTTTAATTAACAAAACTTTCTTAGAAACATACTATTGAATATCTCTGTATATAAGATATGATCTTATGCACACATTAGCATTTAAACATTTTAGTAAACAATTTTTTTACCTTCCAATTCCAGGTAATGTATCAGGAAACCATGATAATTCCAGTTCCTGTCTCTTCTGCCTAATCAAAGCACTGATCTCACTGACTTCTATAAATTCTGTACTAAAAGATAAATTTTAAATCCTCATCAGAATTCCAAAATTTTAAGTCCAGAATAACAATTGGGTTATATCTTAAACAACAGAAATTTTCATATCCAGCACTGTAAGTCACACTAAAAAAAAAAGAAAGAAACTTTTTCTATCTAAACACTTTTCAAAATGGACCCATTTCTAAAGTAACTTAAATTTTTATATTACAAACAAAAATGGAACTAATCTGACTTGTGACCACTTTTAAAGTCAATTCAGACTAATATTATTACTATCGAAAAAAAGAAGTAACACTATTTCTTTCCCATGAACTGAAGCTGCAAAGAGCAGTTTTAGCCCAAACTGTAAGTACAATAGTTTACCATCTGAAACTACACATAAAACAAAGGAAGAAAATAAAGGAGGCATGGTTATTTTTATAAACCAAAATAGGCAGAGTTCAGTTTTTTAAAAGGCACTCAAATGTAATTGTTTTCTTTGGTACCTTGCCAATCTTTAAAGTTAAATCGCAATCTTAATCTGTCTTGTTTATTCAACCAGGTCCATTATTTTTAAACCTCAACTTAATCTTCAAATTCCACAGATACCTACACAGTATGTATCATAGTCACAATGGATTTAAAAATGACTTAAAAATGACTGGGTCTACTCTGAAAGGGTACCCCATAATTTAACAGCTTAACAACTAGCCTACGTCTCTATCATATAAAAACCTTGTGTACAACTAATTTATTATTAAGGAAAAGGAAGTCCACTAGCAGTCACTGACTAATAGACGGTCACAAAATAAGGTTCTCTTTATTTGCCAAAAGAAACAAAAACAAAAAACAACACGGGCTTTCATAATGTTGTTGGGCCAAGTTTAAATATCTACCAGACGTTAACTGCAATAAATAAAACATCAAATATAAAAAAAAAAGCATCAATTAAAAGTAAAAAATACTAACCAGTAAGCTGTACAGGCAAAAGAAGATTCTCCAGTGTGACTACTAGAAGAAAAGACATTGGAGAAAAAATTTCTGAAGCACTGATTTGTATATGGATTTGATCTTCGAGGCTAGAAAAGTAAAATGAGGTTGGTGAAACAGCAAAAAAAAAAAAAAAAAAAACCACCCTTCCATAATAGGTAGGACATAGTTACATTTAAATATTTTGATGTACCTGAGGCACCAGAGTTATGTACCAAACAACCATAAGTTGTTATTATCTAAGAAAAATATTTTTTTATTTCAACAAACCTTGTTTGTCTTTATTATTGAATTTTTCTTTCCTCCCATTTCATTGTATTTAGAGTTTCCTGTACAAAGACACAAAAAGATCTTGCCTTAATTTTTATTTTAAAATGTTTTAAACCAGTACTAATACTGGCATACTGACAAGAGAAGGTTAAAATATGTATAAAAATTGCATTTAAAATTATAGTGCCTGCATTTATATAATTTTTCCAAATGCTAGTTTTATCTTGGTAAGCCACAGACAAAAGGAAAATATAAGAGGCTACAATACAGAAAACTAGTGAAGCATGTAAACTTGCTATGCTTAGAGCATTAAGTACCGAAATTTTAGTCAATATGTTCTGGCACTATGTGCAAACTTAAAGTGTCTTGTAATATTAAGCATATAAAAGAAATCAAATTATTTAATATCAATAATACACTTAGTATGTCCTTTCCAGTTATGACCTAAACAACCGGTACTATTAACTCACCTCAAGTAGGAGCTGACCAGGGGAACTGAAACCATCAGCCCTTGTCAACCATAAAGCATCATTTAATCACCAACTTCAGCAAGTACCCTCACCATCCTCCTCAAATTGTATGGAATTAGGAAAAGTAGAAGTCTTGATCAAAACAGCTTTCTGCTATAGCAACGTTTTTGGCTGTATAGCTTACGACTTATTTTTTGGTTTTACATGTCCATTTCTATGGATATGTTCTTCCAGGTTAAGAAAGATAAAGGACAAATAGCTCCTGCTAACCACAAAAGCTGTTAAAGATTACTGCTCTTGGTCTTTCTTTACCATAAAGTATGTCTTATTAGTCATCGCCACCTATAAATACAGTTTTCTGCAATAAACTGCTGCTGGTACTGCCACTGCTCTCTCCTCAGAACTCTGGGGAAAGTCACAGTACAAACAACGACTGGTCTTTCAATCTCCAGCCAAGCTTGTCTCACAAAGGCCAATCTAACTTTGTTCAAAGTAAATCAGCCTAACTGGGAGGCCAAGTTCCTACTACTGCAAGATCATAAGTATTTTGGGTTTCTTTCGTCAGTCCACTTGGTAATAGCCTACTTTCTACTTAACAGCATACTAACTTTCTTTTAAGTTATTATACAACAGTTGTTTGGTTTCATGCTATTACTCATCTATCACACATATCCCACCCAGAACAGCTATAACAAATGACATTTCATACTGGGGAGAGGACATTTTCACATTGCCAACATCCGCTGGATCATGGAAAAAGCAAGAGAGTTCCAGAAAAACATCTATTTCTGCTTTATTGACTATGCCAAAGCCTTTGACTATGTGGATCACAATAAACTGGAAAATTCTGAAAGAGATGAGAATACCAGACCACCTGACCTGCCTCTTGAGAAATCTTTATGCAGGCCAGGAAGCAACAGTTAGAACTGGACATGGAACAACAGACTGGTTCCAAATAGGAAGAGTACAGCAAGGCTGTATATTGTCACTCTGCTTAGTTAACTTATATGCAGAGTATATCATGAGAAATGCTGGGCAGGAAAAAGCACAAGCTGGAATCAAGATTGCTGGGAGAAATATCAACCACCTCAGATATGCAGATGACACCACCCTTATGGCAGAAAGCAAAGACAATTAGCTTCTTGATGAAAGTGAAAGAGAAGAGTGAAAGTTAGCTTAAACATTCAAAAAACTAACATCATGGCATTCAGTCCCATCACTTCATGGCAAACAGATGGAGAAACAGTGGAAACAGTGGTAGATTTATTTTGGGGGGCTCCAAAATCACTGCAGATGGTGATTGCAGCCATGAAATTAAAAGACGCTTACTCCTTGGAAGGAAAGCTATGACCAACCTAGACAGCATATTAAAAAGCAGAGACATTACTTTGCCACAAAGGTCTGTCTAGTCAAGGCTATGTTTTTTCCATTGGTCATGTTGGATGTGAGAGTTGGACTACAAAGAAAGCTGAGCGGCAAAGAATTGATGCTTTTGAACTGTGGTGTTGGAGAAGACTCTTGATAGTACCTTGGACGGCAAGGAGATCCAACCAGTCCATCCTAAAGATCAGTCCTGGGTGTTCATTGGAAGGACTGGTGAAGCTGAAACTCCAATACTTTGGCCACCTCAGGCAAAGTGCTGACTCATCTGAAAAGACCCTGATGTTGGGAAAGATTGAGGGCAGGAAGAGAAGGGGATGATAGAGGATAAGATGGTTGGATGGCATCACCAACTCAATCAATGGACATGGGTTTGGGTGGACTCTGGGAGTTGGTGATGGACAGGGAAGCATGGCGTGCTGCAGTCCATGGGGTCGCAAAGAGTTGGACACGACTGAACTGAACTGACTGGGGAGAGGAGTGCTGATGGAGTTCCAGGAATTTCTCTTCTTACCCCTTATTATACATTTAAAAGATGATACTGATTTTTTTTTTTAATGATTAAAGAAGCCAGGAATAAAAATGTGATAGATACCCAACCACCATCTCAGAAGTAACAATTTCATTCAACTAGACCGAGATTTGCTACACTGTAGATACATTGTAGTTTTTAAGTCCTAAAGGTGCTGAGTTGTTCTCAATCAGGTTTTGTAAACTCAATACTGAAGGAGTACATACAGTTTACAAAGCATTCCTTCATTTGGAAGCCTCTGTTGCGAAGCCACCACTCTCTTCCGGAAGAACCGTTACTTTTCTGGCCAATGCGAAGTATGAAAATCTAGTCCCAAAGCTATTTCATGTATTTCTGGCTAATTCTCAGGTAATTTTCGAGCAGTTCCAATTGTGGATTTGTCTAAATTGTGGTTTCCTAGAGATCATTTCACATGTTCACGTACTAATCTATCCTTTGGACAACAGTGATAAATCTTTTCATTTTTATAAAAGTAATGCATATACATACTTTAAGAAGTCAAACAGCACTTCTGGACTTATTTTAAAAACATTACAGCAATTCTCATTCTAATTCAGCTCCACCAAAGCACCCATCACATGTTCACAATTCTCTGAACTTTCCTGGTGGCTAAAACAATAAACAGAGAGACCAGGGTTCAATCCCTGGATCGGGAAGATCACCAGGAAAAGGGAATGGCTACCCACTCCAGTCTTCTTGCCAAGAGAACTCCACGGACAGAAGAGCCTAAGGGCTACAGCCCATAGGGTCACAGAGGAGTTGGACACAACTGAGAAAGATATAGGCACTACTCTATCTTGTTACTTTTGGTTTCAGATATTTTCCTTTAAGAATAATTTTTTCTTCTCCAGAAGATAGACCTCTGCTCCTCCACAAATGTTTTTTAGCTGCACTGTGCAACACAAGAAACTGACCCCACCAGGGGAAGCATAGAATCTTAACCACCGGGTCTCCAGGGAAGTCTCCAAATATTCTTTTTGATATATCAACATTTGATGTAAGCAATGTTGCATTATTGTAACTATATAAACATTCTCAGCAAGACCATGTATTGAATTACAATTACTTTTTTTGTAAAACTACTTCCTTTTCCTATGATTAACGATGGCTTTTTCTTGTTTTCAGTTCAGTTCAGTTGCTCAGTAGTGCCCGACTTTTGCAACCCCATGGACTGCAACACGCCAGGCCTCCCTGTCCAACACCAACTCCCAGAGTTTACCCAAACTCATGTCCACTGAGTCAATGATGCCATCCAACCATCTCATCCTCTGTCATCTCTTTCTCCTCCTGCCCTCAGTCTTTCCCAGAATCAGGGTCTTTTCAAATGAGTCAGATCTTCACACGAGGTGGCCAAAGTATTGGAGTTTCACCTTCACCATCAGTCTTTCCAATGAACCACCAGGACTGATCTCCTTTAGGATGGACTGGTTGGATCTCCTTGCACTCCAAGGGACTCTCAAGAGTTTTCTCCAACACCACAGGTCAAAAGCATCAATTCTTTGCCGTTCAGCTTTCTTTATAGACCAACTCTCACATACATACATGACCACCGGAAAAACCATACCCTTGACAGACGGACCTCTGTGGCAAAGTAATGTCTCTGCTTTTTAATATGCTGTCTAGGCTGATCATAACTTTTCTTCCAAGGAGCAAGTGTCCTTTAATTTCACAGCTGCAGTCACCACCTGCAGTGATTTTGGAGCCTCAAAAAATTGTCTGTCAATTTTCCCATTGTTTCCCAAAATAATTGCCATGAAGTGATAGGACTGGATGCCATTATCTTAGTTTTCTGAACGTTGAGTTTTAAGCCAACATTTTCACTCCCCTCTAACTTTCATCAAGAGGCTCTTTAGTTCTTTGCTTTCTGCCATAGGGGTGGTGTCATCTGCATATCTGAGGTCATTTGTTATTTCTCCCGGCAATCTGGATTCCAGCTTGTGCTTCATCCAGCCCAGTGTTTCTCACGATGTACTCTGCACTAAGTTAAATAAGCAGGGTGACAATATATAGCCTTGACATACTCCTTTTCCTATTTGGAACCAATCTTGTTCCATGTCCAGTTCTAACTGTTGCTTCTTGACCTGCATACAGATGTCTCAGGAGACAGGCAAGGTGATCTGGTATTCCCATCTCTCTCAGAATTTTCCACAGTTTGTTGTGATCCATACAGTCAAAGGTTTTGGTGTAGTCAATAAAGTAGATGTTTTTCTGGAACTCTCTTACTTTTTTGATGATCCAACAGATGCTGGCAATTTGATCTCTGGTTCCTCTGCCTTTTCTAAATCCAGCTTGAACATCTGGAAGTTCACAGTTCATGTACTGTTGAAGCCTGGCATTTACTTTGAGCATTACTTTGATAGTGTGTTAGATGAGTTCATTTGTGCGGTACTTTGAGCATTCTTTGGCATTGCCTTTGTTTGGGATTGCAATGAAAACGGACCTTTTCCAGCCCTTTGGCCTTTGCTGAATTTTCCAAATTTGCTGACATATTGAGTGCAGCACTTTCACAGCATCATCTTTTAGGATTTGAAATAGCTCAGCTGGAATTCCATTACCTCCACTAGCTTTGTTTGTAGTGATGCTTCCTAAGGCCACTTGACTTCTCAATCTAGGATGTCTGGCTCTAGGTGAGTGATCACACCATCATGATTATCTGGGTCATGAAGATCTTTTTTGTATAGTTCTTCTGTGTATTTTTGCCACCTCATCTTATATCTTCTGTTAGGTCCACACCATTTGACTTTCATAATGTCATTATATGGTATACCTTAAACTTACACAGTGTTGTAAATAGCAATTATACCTCAATAAATTGGAAGAAGAAAAACAGTGGTGATTCCTCAGGAAATCCATTAAGAACTAAATTATTGGTACTGGCCTTTTATACTGGTTTTACAATTAAGTTTGTGGGTTGCAAAGGGTTGGACACGACTGAGTGACTTTCACAATGTAGAATTACCCAACTTATGACTTTCTTGGGATTGTTGGCACATGTGTCTGATGAATTTCCCCCAGTTCTCTCACTTTTGTCCTAGGGGTTAAGAAAATTCCAGAATAATCTATGAATCCTTTTCCCAAGTTTTTGCTGTCTATTCTCCAGATTTAAGGACAGAATTTTGTATGTTCATATAGTCACAAGCAGTGGCAACTATCCAGATGTGCAGTCAACAGTGATCATACATAAAAAACAATTAGAATCTCATTTCAGAGATGTCAGAATGTGAAATTGAAACAAACAAACAAAAAAACTGGGCTCTCAGAATTGATCAAATATTCTTAATGAGTCGGAAGACAAAAAGAAATATAACCTAAGATAGATAGTTCTAGAATTTTTCTAATAGGTTCTTGCCTTCCTATCTTTTTAGAGTAACTTTTATCCAGCTATCTTCCTAAAATGGTTTCACCACATTGTAATTCAGTGAAAAAGAAACCTTTTTAATGGTATCTTTAATGGTATCTTCTTGCACAGCATTATTCCTTACAGGGCTTTCCTGGAGGCTCAGTAGTAAAGAACCCGCCTATCACTGTAGGAGACACGAACTCCATCCCTGATCCAGGAGAGCTCCATCCCTGATCCAGGAGAACTCCATGTGCTACGGAGCAACTAAGCCTGTGACCACAACTGCTGAGGCACACAGGCTAGCTGTGCTCTATAGCCCGGAAGCCACAACTACTGAGCCCATGCACTGCAACTAATGAAGCCCACATGCTCTAGAGCCCATGTTCTGCAATAAGAGAAGCCATCACAATGAGAAGACTATGAACAGCAACTAGAGTGTAGTCCCCACTTGCTGCAACTACAGAAAAGTCTGCATGGCAATGAAAACCCAGGATAGTAAAAAATAAATAAATAAAATTATTTTTAAAAAATTACTCTGTATAAGATAATATGCAGAAATTTCAACTTTATTGCTCAACTCCCTATGACATCTTCAATCTTCCTCTCCAGTCTTATTTCTGATCATAGTCTTTAACATTTTTGCCTCAATTCAAGAGTGGGGAAAGAAATGATAACTGGAAGAAACCATCAATTAGACTTAGAAGCCAAGAACAAATTCACATATGAACATGAACCAATTACACTAAAACAATCTAAAGATGAAAAAATCTTGTTTGCACACGGCATGCAAACATCCATATTTTTTCAGAGCATCTCTACTTGTCCAAAAGACAATTCTTTATTATATCACCCCAAACACTCTATCAGCCTTCCCCAACTCATTAACTGGCAATGCCATTCTAATAGCTGCTCAGGCCAGGACTTTAGTGTCATCTTTGACCTCCTTTCTCTACCTCACATCCAATCCACTAACAAAATCCTTTTAAGGAGCTTCCCTGGTGGCTCAGATGGTAAAGAATATGCCTGCAATGCAGGAGATCCAGATTCGATCCCTGGAGAAGGGAATGGCAACCCATTCCAGTCAGTACTCTTGCCTGGAGAAGTCCATGGACAGAGAAGCCTGGCAGGCTACAGTCCATGGGGTAGCTAAGAGTCAGACACTACTCAGTGACTAACACTTTCACTTTCTTTCACTGAAATGCAACATTTACAGAACTGCGCCATTTCTCACCACTTCCACTAACATCTTCCTGGCTGAAGCCACCATATGTGGTGTGGAAAACAGCCACTAAACTAGCTCTCAGTCCTCCAATGAGGCTCTCTCCTGCCGACGAATTATCCTCCACTTAACAGTCAGTGATCCTTTAATAATGTTAGTCCATCCTATTCCTGAAAATGTTTGCCATCTTACATAAGCCATAAATGAACACCAGAACAATGGCTTACTCCTCCTCCGTCTACCTAACTCAACCTCTAGGCATACTGACCTCCATGCTATTTTCTGAATATACCTTGACTGCTCCTCTCTCAGGGCTTTTGCACTTGCTGTTCTCCCTCCTGGAATACTCTCCCTTAAAATCTGTTTATGGCTTGACCCTTTCTTCCAGATTGCTGTTCAAATATAATCTAATACAAGAGGCTTTCTCCAATGCCTTACATAATCACCTCCAGAAGCCATCACCTTTGTATCTCTACCCTAACTTTACTCTTCTTTAAAGCACTTACAACACCTGTCATAATACACATTTATCTCTTTATTGTCCACAAAGGTACCAAAAGGTACTCTGTTAGCTTTGTCTCTTTTGTGTAGTACTACATTCCTAAGAGTCTAGGGCTGCTTCACATAGTTTACTGAATGAATGAGTTAATCTCAGCTCCCCCTTGCTACCCTAGTATGTACATCTAATACTGAGTATGTGCTGAGCATGCATGCATTTAGAATTTATACCTGAATAATTTTCATTAAATATAATCATTAAATCTAAGCTTTTTCATCAGGTGCATAATCTATCTCAAAGCAGGAAGAAAAACTAGTTAAGAATTACTAAACTCCACAAGTAAAAAAGCAACATTATAGAAAAAAAAAATCTAAATGGGTAATCAATGAGTACCCAATATCCTTCAACTCAATTCAGAGTTGTTAAGACATTTACTCATAATTATGTAAGTATCAGTACTCTTATTCTACCCACTCATAAAGTATTAAGGAATATTCTGCCTTTTAGATTCAGATTTAGTGAAAGTCGCTCAGTTGTGTCCAACTCTTTGTGACCCCATGGACTATACAGTCCATGGAATTTGCCAAGCCAGAATACTAGATGGGTAGCCTTTCCCTTCTCCAGGGGATCTTCCCAACCCAGGGACTGAACCCAGGTCTCCTGCATTGCAGGTGGATTCTTCACCAGCTGAGCCACAAGGGAAGCCTTGGATATTTAGAATATTCCGCCTATGCTAAATCAAATAAATTACTTCAGGTATCCTAACATAAGTAGACATGGCATTAAGTTACAGGCCTTGGAAAATGTTAATCTTTTGGCAGGAAATAAATTTTTATCGGCTATTCAATACTTGGGCTTCCCAGGTGGTGCCAGTCATAAAGAACCTGCCTTTAAGGGACGTGGGTTTGAACCCTGGGTCAGGAAGATCCCCTGGAGAAGGGCATGGCAACCCACTCCAGTATTCTTGTCTGGAGAATCTCATGGACAGAGAAGCCTGGTGGGATACAATCCATAGGGTCGCAAAGAGTGAGAGACAACTCAAGCAACTTAGCACGCATGTATTCAAAATTTTAAAACTTCCAACAAACAAAAGTCTAGGACAAAGAGCCTTCTCAGATGACTACCAGCACAGAGAAGAGTTAACATCTATCCTTCTCAAACTATTGTGAAAAACTGCAGAGGAAGTAATGCTTTCATACCAGTACTACACAGCCAGCAACCTTCATACCAAAACACACAAGTGAAAATGGAAGTCGCTCAGTCATGTCCAACTCTTTGTGATCTCATGGACTATAGGGTCCATGGAATTCTCCAGGCCAGAATACGACAGTGGATAGCCTTTCCCTTCTCTGGGGGATAACTCCAACCCAGGGATTGAACCCAGGTCTCCTGCATTGCAGGTGGATTCTTTACCAGCTGAGCTACAAGGGAAGCCCAAGAATATTGGGGTGTGTGGCCTATCCCTTCTCCAGGTCTTCCTGACCCAGGAATCAAACCGGGGTCTCCTAAATTGTAGGTGGATTCTTTACCAACTGAGCTATCAACAAAGAGAGCACACAAAAAAATTACTCCCAATATCACTGGTGAACATCCATTCAAAAATACTCAACAAAAAAGTAACTACCAAACTCAACAGTACTTTAAAAAGATCATATGCCACAATCAAGTAGGGTTTATCTCAGGGATAAAAGAATGGTTCAATATCCACGAATCAATCAATGTGATACTCATTAACAAACTAAAGAATAAAACCCATTTAATAATCTCAATAGATACAGAAAAGCTTTTAACAATTCAACATCCCTTTATGATAAAATCTCAACAAAATGGGAATAGAGAGAAGATATCTCAACATAATAAAAGCCATAAATGACAAGCCCACAGCTAACATCACACTCAATGGTGAAAAGCTGAAAGCATTTCCTCCAAGATTAGGAAGACGACAAAGATGCCGACTCTCGCCACTGTCATTCAACACAGTATAGGAAGTCCTAGCCACGGTAACCAGAGAATAAAAAGAAGTAACAGGCATCCATTTTGGAAAGAAGTAAAACGGTCACTGTTCACAGATGACATATACTATACAAAGAAAATCCTAAAGACACCACTAACAAGTACCAAAACTCATCAATGAAAGTGTTAAAGTTACAGGATAAAAATTTAACATGTAGAACTCCATTGCACTTCTCCACCCTAACAACAAACTCTTACAAAGAGAAATTAAGAAAACAATCCCATTCAAAATCACATCAAAAAGAATACCTAGGAATAAATCTAACTAAGGAGGTAAAAGATCTCTACTTGGAAAAGTCTAAGACACTCGTGAAAGAAACTGAAGACAATGCAAACAGATGTAAAGATATATCATGATCATGGATTAGAAGAACTAATATTGTTAAAATGACCATACTACCCAAGGCAATCTACAGATTCAATGCAACCTCTAACAAAATACCAATGGCATTTTTCACAGAACCAGGACAAACAATTTCAAAGTTTGTATGGCAGCACAAAAGACCCTGAACAGCCAAAACAATCTTCAGAAAGAAGAATAAAGCCAGAGGCATCACACTCCCTAATTTTAAACTATGCTATGTACAAAGCTAGTCGTCAAACAGTATGGTATTGATACAAAACAGACAGACAATGGATCAGAACAGAGAATCCAGAAATGGATACACACTTATGGGCAATTAAAAGAAGGGAGCAATATACAATAAATATAATCTTCAATAAAGGATGATGGGAAAATTAAACAACTAGAGGCAAAAGAATCAAACTTAACAACTTTCTCTCACCATGAACAAAAATAAAATCAAAATGGATTAAAGACTTAAATGTAAGAGAAAATAAAAAATTCTTAGAAGAATAAAGCTCTTTGACATCAGGTTTTTTTCTTTTCTCAGATTTGCTTCCTCAGACAAGGGAAACAAAACCAACCAAATGGGACTTCAATGCTTTTGCACAGTGAAGGAAACATCAACAAAATGAACAGGCCACCAGCTGAATGGGAGAAGATACTTACTTGAAACCAATATATCCAATAAAGAATTAAAAACTTAAAAGAACTCAAAATCAAAAAAACAAAGAACCTGATTTAAAAATAAACAGAGAATCTGAACAAACATTTTTCAAAAAACATACAAATGGCCAACAGGCACATGAAAAGATGCTCAACATCACTAACTATCAGGGAAATGCAAGTCAAAACAATTAGATATCACCTCAGACCTGTAAGAATGGCTATTATCAAAAATGATAGCAAATAATAAGTGAGGACGTGGAGAGAAGAGAACTCCAGTGCACTGTTGATGGGAATGTAACTTGGTGTAGATACTATGATAAAAATTATGGAGATTCCTCAAAAAATTAAAAATAGAACTACGATATGATCTGCTAATTCCATTCTTGGACATTTATCCAAAGAAAATAAAACAGTCAGAAAGATATATGCACTCCCATATTTCACTGTATCATTATTTATAATCGCAAAGATATGGAAGCAACCTAAGTGCCAAGCAACAGATGAATGAATAAAAAAGATGTGAGATACACATACATATTCCACACAATGCAATATTACTCAGCCATTAAAAAGAATAAAACTTTGCCATCTACAACAACACACAGACCTACAGGGAATTATACTATGTGCAATAAGTAAGACGAGAAAGACACATACTGTATGATTTTACTTATATGTGGAATCTAAAAAACAAAACAGCCACAGCTTAACAGAAACAGTCACAGTTACAGAGAACAAAGCTGTTGGAAGAGGGGAGGTGATTGAGAGGATAGATACAAGTGAGGGAGATTAAGAGGTACAATGAAATGTACAGTGTGGGGAATATAGTCAATAATTATGTGATACATTCATATAATATCAGATGGTAATGACTTATTATGGTGATTACTATGTACAAAAATACTGACTCATGAAGTTGTGTGACAGGAACTAACATAATATTGTAGGTCAATTATAGTTCAAAAACAAACAAAAATCATAGAAAAAAATGATAAGATTTGTGGTTACCAGAGGCAAGTGGTGAGGGAAGGAGAATTGGATAAAGGAAGTCAAAAAAATGTGAAGTCAAGTGGGCCTTAGGAAACATCACTACGAACAAAGCTAGTGGAGGTGATGGAATTCAGTTGACCTATTTGAAATCCTAAAAAATGATGCTGTGAAAGTTCTGCACTCAGTAGGCCAGCAAATTTGGAAAATTTGTCCAGCAGTGGCCACAGGAATGGAAAAGGTCCATCTTTATTCCAATCCCAAAGAAAAGGCAATGCCAAAGAATACTCAAACTACTGCACAATTGCACTCATGTCACATGCTTGCAAAGTAATGCTCAAAATTCTCCAAGCCAGGCTTCAGTAGTATACGAACCGTGAACTTCCAGATGTTCAAGCTGGATTTAGAAAAGGCAGAGGAACCAGAGATCAAATTGCCAACATCCACTGGATCACTGAAAAAGCAAGAGTTCCAGAAAAACATCTACTTCTGCTTTATTGACTACGCCAAAGCCTTTGACTGTGTAGATCACAACAAACTGTGGAAAATTCTTCAAGAGATGGGAATACCAGACCACTTTGCCTGCCTCCTGAGACATCTGTATGCCAGTCAAGAAGCAACAGTTAGAACTGGACATGGAAAACAGACGGGTTCCAAATTGGGAAAGGAGTATATCAGGCTATATATTGTCACCCTGCTTATTTTACTTATATGCAGCGTACATCATGCGAAATGCCAGGCTGGATGAAGGACAAGCTGGAATCAAAACTGCCAGGAGAAATATCAATAACCTCAGATACACAGATGATACCACCCCTATGGCAGAAAGTGAAGAAGAACTAAAGAGCCTCTTGATGAAAGTGAAAAAGAATGAAAAAGTTGGCTTAAAATTCAACATTCAAAAAAAGAAGATCATGGCACTCAGTTCCATCACTTCATGGAAAACAGATGGGGAAACAATGGAAACAGTGACAAACTTTATTTTCTTGGAGTCCATATCACTGCAGATGGTGACTGCAGCCATGAAATTAAAAGACATGTGTTACTTGGAAGAAAAGCTATCACCAACCTAGACAGCATATTACAAAGCAGAGACATAACTTTGCTGACAAAGTTCCATCTACTAAAAGCTATGATTTTCCCAGTAGTCGTGTATGGATGTAAGAGTTGGACTATAAAAAAAGCTGAGTGCTGAAAAATGGATGTTTTTGAACTGTAGTGTTGGAGAAAATTCTTGAGATTTCCTTGGACAGCAAGGAGATCCAACCAGTCAATCCTAAAGGAAATTAAATTAGTCCTGAATATTCATTGGAAGGATCGTTGCTGAAGCTGAAACTCCAATACTTCGGCCACTTGATGTAAACAACTCCTTGGATGCTGAGAACTCCTGATGCTGGGAAAGATTGAAGGCAGGAGGAGAAGGGAATGATTGAGGATGAGATGGTTGGATGGCACCACCAACTCAATGGACATGAGTTTAAGCAAGCTCCAAGAGTTGGTTTCGGATAGGAAAGCCTGGCATGCTGCAGTCTGTGGGGTCACCAAGAGTCAGACACAATGGTGCAACTGAACTGACTTAAGGGATGGAACGCAAACATAAGTTTGATATCTAAAGTTCTTTAACTAAAGAAAAATGTTTATCTAACCATTAAAGTTCTTTTAGTGAAATTTCACTTTAAGAGTAAATTATTAAAGACATTATTTATTAATCTGTAAATCTAGGATTATCTGTAATTCTGACAGACCATGTTAATTGAAATTAAAAAAACAATAACAACACCCAAACATGGTATTCAAATGTATAAAAAATGAAGTTGATTACCATTTAGTTTTAAGAACAATGAATTCATTAATTCTGAACAATGAATTCATTAATTCTATCTATAAATAGAAATTAATTGTAACCTAGCATGGAAAATAAACGCTCACCTCTCCCTGCTTACAATTAGCTCATAGTAAGGTACTCTTTGGAAAAAAAATAAACAGCTTAAGTTTCAAAGAGGAGCCACAAAGCACTGAAGTGACATTTTTCTCAGGTCCTGCTGCAAAGCTTTCTTATATTAGAAAATCATAACACTGCTGCTAAGTCGCTTCAGTCATGTCTGACTCTGTGCGACCCCAGAGATGGCAGCCTACCAGGCTCTTCTGTCCCTGGGATTCGCCAGGCAAGAACACTGGAGTGGGTTGCCATTTCCTTCTCCAATGCATGAAAGTAAAAAGTGAAAGTGAAGTTGCTTAGTCGTGTCCAACTTCACGATCCCATGGACTGCAGCCCACCAGGCTCCTCTGTCCATGGGATTTCCCAAGCAAGAGTACTGGAGTGGGGTGCCATTGCCTTCTCCGAACCATAACACTAGACAACAACAAAAGACAGGCATATTCTCAAACAGATATGTGGGCTTCCCAGGTGATCCAGTGGTAAAGAATCCACTCTGCCAATGCAGGAACCACAGGAGACACGAGTTCAATCCTTGGGTCTGGAAGATCTTCTGGAGGAGGAAATGGCATCCCACTCCAGTACTCTTGACTAAAAAACCCCATGGACAGAAAAGCCTAGTGGGGCTATCGCACATGGGGTCACAGAGTCAAACACGATTGAGCAACTGAACATAGTACATAGATAAATAGGTAAGCAATGTTTTATTCATATATAAAGTTTCAAATTAAGTGTGGCTTGAAGCCAAACCACAATTTCCTCTGGGAACTGTGGATTAACTTCTTCTGTTAGACTTCCCTCATTACTGCTTACAGTTATTGGCCCACAAGGTATTTTATCTCATTTCCCCTAAGGACTTCGGCACTAATGAGTCGAGTTAAGACCACAATGTAGGCTGCTAACCGAGTAATTGGAAAATACCCTTTTCTCATTTTCCTTTCCAACAAACACACACACACACACACACACACACACACACACAGTCACTCTGTGTCTGTCTGTCTGTCTGCCTGCCTGTCTGTCTCTCTCTCTCTCTCTCTTATTCACTGACCCCTTCCCTTCCTCCAAGTTGATCAGGAAAATAAGAGGGGCAGGAAACAGTATAAATTATTCCATGAAAGTAGTTTATGTAGAACTGAATACAATGTACACAGAGCTCAGCAGAGTTCTGTTGTGTATGACTATTTTCCAAGCCAAAATATTACTTACAAGAACTCTGGCAGAAGCATTAAAGTAAGAAACAAAGAAAAAAATGTAGAACATACAAGGAAAAAGTCACTTACTGTGTAGCATCTTCAGGTCATAAAATTTTGCACTTAATAGATCTTCTCCTATGATCTTTTTTCTGTAAAGAGAAATAAAGAGATGAAATAATAGAAAACTGTTACTCTGCTCATTTATTTTCAATCCACTGCCCACAACAATGAAAGCTATTATGCACCAAGTTTTAAATTTTAGCAAAGAAAGCATGATGAGTTGTTAGCTGCCACTCTCCACTCCAGTGACTACAAAGGAGATTCACTAACATGAAACAAAACACTACTGCAATCTCTTTCCCTAGAACTAGTGGAAAGTATCAGAAAGAGGAGTTTTACATCTTTAGAAGGGAGAGGCAACACCAAATGGGTTATTTCCTAAGTGCTGGAAATGAGGCTTACATCTTATAAGCCTGAATGAGAGGAATTCTAAAAAACATCCAAAAGACTCCAGAAAGATTGTACAGTAAAAATCTAGTAAACAACAGATTTACCGTGAGAGAAATCATTAATGGTTTGACTTGGTGGGCAAAAGCAAATTATTATTTTGCTCTGTTACTTCCTTTTACCATCCCTCAACCACAAGTCCTTGAGAAAAAACAGCTAAGTATGTGGACTACCTCGGGTGTGTCCAACCCACTGTATGAACCTGTTACAAGTCACATAATAATGAGCACTGCACTCTCAGGAGGAGCCAAGAGGACTGGGTAATTCTGAAAAAATGCCTATTTATGACATTGCCGTAGCCAAGAATAGGAGATGAATGAAGAATAAAGCTAGCAAAAGGTATTTCTTCATTATGCCTGGGGATAAGGTGTTATTTACTAAGAAAACACAAATGGAAGAGTCAAACCTGACTCAAATTAATTAAAAGAAACTGTACATAAAATTTGCTCTAGTTTAACAGGTTTATGGGTGGGCTCTTGAACTGAGTATTCCACAAATCCCTTAAAATCTACGAACTTTTGTCTGTAAGTATATTTTATGACGTATCTTTTTGGGTAGAAGTTCTCTACAGTTTTCTTCAGATGACTGAAGAAGTCTATAACTTCCCAAAAGTTAAGATCCAGAGAGCTACAGAGTCATAAATGAGTGGCACAATTCAGTAAATCTCAAGGAATATTTTCAATGTTTTTCGTAATACATTTACTCTCTTAACAGTATTAGTATTCTGATGAAACGTACTAATTTGCCATAGATTTAACTATGAATTTGACAACATACTGACTTAATACAACTTTGCAGCAGCTCTAAATGTAGTTCAGATCAAAAAGGGGTTAAATGTTATAAGTACTACAACAAGCTACTTTCAGTAATAAATCTCCAGTACACTACTACTACTACTAATTCAATGACCTTAATGCCTGTTGAGTTCTAAGTATTTTTAGGCAATTATGTTTTAATCATAGTAGCTAAGAAATCCAAACATGTTTAAAAACTTTTTCAAACATAAACACTTGTTACAGTACTAGCAAGTGTCTGCTGCTGCTAAGTCACTTCAGTCGTGTCCGACTCTGTGCGACCCCATAGACGGCAGCCCACCAGGCTCCCCCGTTCCTGGGATTCTCC
The DNA here is from genome assembly GCA_006408695.1 of Aepyceros melampus. NCBI lineage: Eukaryota > Metazoa > Chordata > Mammalia > Artiodactyla > Bovidae > Aepyceros > Aepyceros melampus. The sequence goes on along the minus strand of SJXQ01011515.1, from coordinate 218,070 downwards.
AGGAAGAACACTGGAGTGGGTTGCCACAACACAAAGAAGCAAAAGGAGAAAAATAATAGTTTCAATTACAACAGTCTCATGAAGAATGTTGTACTATATCATTAGTTACTTTCTATTTTTTGTCCATAAGTACTACAGCAATTACTCAAAATGTGGGCTATGCACCAATGCTTATCCATAATGGCTTGTGTGTGTTTGTTTTTTTTACACGGCTGTAACTTTTATCTTTTAAAAGTATCAATCTATAACAAACTAGGAAAAAACTAAAATAAAAAACTAATTCATCAAAGACGAAGGTCAAATAAATTATATTCTCAGATTTCATCTGGTCTGTCCTTGAATTATCAAGGGAATGCTTTAAAAGAATTATATACATTGAAATTTCACATCATTTTTTAAGTACTTTTTTCTTATTTGCTAACTTCTGATTCTACACAGTTGGATTCCATTCCTGAAACTCATCACTAACCTCATACAGCTTTTAGAATTTTCCTGACAGGACAGCTGTTTCTTACAAGAGCTTTCATTTTTCTTGTCATTTGTTTCTCTCAACTGTCTTTTTACTTGAACCTGTGAGAAAAGCAAAATCATCTATTTAGAGTGATAATATGGGATCACACCTATACATTTCCCTTGAAAGAACAAAAGATTAAAGAAGCATACCATCTAAATCAAAGTGTAGCCCAAATACATATGCTTATTAGTTTAAGCATGCTAAGCTATAAACTGAGTATTTGTGCTAAGCTCTGGGGAAACAAAAAAGTCAGAGAGAGGCATGCAAATGCGTTATGAGTGTGCTAATAACAGAAATATACACATAGATCTTATATATATCATATATATATATATATATATATATAGAACTGACTTTATCTGAAGATACCAGAGAAGACTTTTAATGAGTAGATAATTTCTGAGTTGGTCTTAAAGAATGAATAGGAATTTGTCTAAGGAAAAAAGATTTTCTAAATGGAGGGAACACAGTTATAAAAAGAGTGCAGAGAAGTCAATGAGGATGTGGAAGAAAAGTTGGCAGGATATGAAACTGATGTAATATATTAGAACCAGACGGTAAAGGCCTTGAAAAAGAAAATAATTCTATAGAAATCAGAAAATAAATGAAGGTTTACAAGTAAGTGAAGGAAATGATCAAATTTGCTTTTTTTGACAGTGATATGAAGAATGAACCAGTTAAACAGAAACTATAAAAGCCAGGAAACTGGAAGGAAGGTCTTGTAATAGTGTAGAACTATACTGTATGAGACAATAGTTACTAGCCATATACTATTAAGCATGTGAAAATGTGGCTGGTTTAAAAAGAGATATAAGTGTAAAATACATACTAGATTTCAGTGAAAACAACAATAGGAGATAAAATCCTTCAATAACAATTCTAAGATACTATACGTTGAAATAATACATTAAATGTTAAACAAAATATAAAAATTCATTTTAACTGTTTCTTTTTGTTCTTTTAATGTGGCTACTAAATGTTTATAGAGTGGTATGTATTGATAGTATATTTCTATTGGCAGAACAGATCTAGATGACAGGCTGAGGGTCCACAGAGAGGTAATGAAATGGAATGAATTTAAGAGACTGTGCAGAAAGAGGAAGCAAAAATAATGAAGAGAAAAAATGGAAAACTTCCAGAGGCTCTTGATCTGGGTGACCGGGATTACAGTACCATAAACTGAGGTTGGCAGAGGAGCTGGGAATGAGATGAGTTTGGGGTTTGTTAATGTTTAGACTCCTTTGGTATTCTAGATAGAGATGTCCAACAATTGATTGAAAATATAAGCAACTGTGCATGTCTCATTCAAGTTTAATTGTAAAGGGAAAAGGATAATAAAGATTCAAAAGAAGTAAAAGGGCAAAGAAAGATATTAAGAGTATATAGATAATATCACATATGATAAAAAATACATTTTAAGTTGAACAAAATTAGATTAGCACTGTCCCAAACTTTTAAGTAACATTCAAATTCTATTAAAAAAAAAAACATACATTTTATTCCAAGCAACAGAACAAAATTTTACAGAGTATCTTGGAGGCTAATTCACACAACATAATATATATGTATGTGTGTGTATATATATATAAACACACACAGTCTAGAAAAACAGAGAACACGTCATTCAGAGAAGTTATGCTTTATAATTTTAATTATAATATTACACATATATATACAATGTTTTATCTTTTCTTAAAGATATATACCAATCTGCATAATGTCCAGAGTTACATAATTAAACATGCAGCATCTTTTACATATGTCATTTTATTTGAATTCTAGTCTCATTTGTATCTTATGTCATCAACACTTATCTGGAGAAAATAATCAAAACAAATTATAAACACCTACAGTAGGAATATTTAATGTTTAAATAGTTTTACGTTGCTTACATATCCCTTTCTATTCACAAAAATAGCAACCAGTCTTGCTGCTACTTGGGAAGTTTGTCTTTCCCATTAATGGCATCATTTATATATATTGTATATCTTCATTTTTAACTTTCATTTTTACAGTACCATTTTCTGATTTATCAGCAATAACATCAAGAAATCTCTTTACCACACATTTCACTTTACTTGCTACTTACTCTCTTTTCCACTTTTCATTTTTTATTCATCAATTTAGGAAAATTATTTCTATTTCTTTCTTTTTTTCGTAAGCCAAAAATAAATGTGAATACAAATCATAAATCATGGTTCATAATCAAATAACATTAGTGTGATGTGTGCACCTCAAGAATGTGATCAAGATTAAGCATTACAATAAAACTGTACTTAACCAAAAAAAGGTTATCTGCCCGTAACAACTGTGAAACTGTGAGAAGTCCTTCTCGTTCTTCTCAAGGTTTTCACAAACTCCCACATTTTTCCCCAATTAAACTGTTTCCTTCAAGTACCACCAGCACTTAAGAACAAAGACACCATTTTATATTTAATTTTACTTCTTTAATCTTCTCAACATTATATGCTTTTCACGAAAACATAATTTTGAGGTACTTTGGACTTTTTTGTGGGGGTCTGTCTCTGAATCTAATATCCCATTCATTTTTTAAATGAAATTAAACACATTAAACTTAGTTAATTCACAAATACATTCAAGTATCTATTAAAGCAAAATCATCTCAATTAAGTTTACACAGTTCATTCTGCAAAATAAACTCTAAGCCTTACCTTAACACAACCTTCTGATACACTGAATTTAAACACCGCCTGAAAAGGTTTCCGGTCAATAGGACATGAAGGCAGTGTCTGAAAAATCATTAACAAATTATAACTTTACAAATGTCTCTTTAAAATAGGTCAAAATTAAACTATAACATTTATGGTAAGTTTTTCACTGGAATAGGAAACAACAGAAAAACAATTTTTTCTTCTTTCAAAGATAAAGATGAAACACTTTCTATCTGTGTCATGGCACAAATAAATACCATAGTTTTAAAAAATTCATTCAAACATTTACTGAGCAACTACTGTATGCTAAATAAGTGGACTACAATGAACAAGAGAAAGAAGATGCTGTTAACAAGATAATATCTATTAAGACCTGCTCCCCAGTTGAGAACTACAGCTACACTGAAAGGAAGCTGGCCTGAAATCATTAGTTCTGTGATCCAAAGCACTTGAGAAATTCTAAATAAGCTGTAAAAGGAATGGCTTGGACAGATCCCTCACAGATTTTAATATTCTAAGCCAATATTTCCCCCCAAAGAAATCTTGAATAAGCAGCTGCACCAGCAATTTAAAAGGGGAAAAAAAGTAGATATGAAGAAAAGGAAAGACTTCTCCACTCCTCTCTCAGTCACATAGGTACCCTTTCCAGAAGCAGTTTCTTACATATCTTTTTGGAGATATCAACGTTTATACATAACACGTTGTATCTTTTAAATATAAAATTCAGATGCTGAACTGAATGTTGTATTTCTCTTAATTACCTATCTTAGATTGGTAATTCTTAGATTGGCTCATATTACTATTTCACAGCTGCCCCATTCTTAATATGTATGTCATAACAGTTTCAATTTATATCTCCTTTTATGTAAGTTGAAAATATTTTCATATTTAAGGACTCTTAAACGACCTTTTCTTTAAACCATCTATTCATGCCTTTTGCTTAACTTTATTAGTTTGCTGTTGTTTTACAAACTGCATTAGGCTTTCTTTATAGATTAACAAAAATTATCCTCTGCCCACTCTGTAATTCTAAATCTTTATTTTGACACAAGTATTATTTCCTGTACTTTCAAAATTAATATGCATCAACTCTTAATTAACAGTTTATCTGGTAGTATTATTAAATATTTGTATAGGGAAAGGTTTATATTATTTAAATATTTTAAGATAAATGTCATCTACTAGGGTAAAAAGGAACTTTCTGCAATCTATGAAGCCCATACTAAATTGTGATATTTTAATACCTATGGTTATAAAAGTAAATCAGGATTCTAACAACTTAATAGTAATAGTCTAAAAAAAAAGACAGTAATCAAGTTTTGTTAAACAATCCTATATTCCCTAGTGGAAAAACGTGATTTTTGCTTTTCTTGACTTTGGCACAAACCAAGATAAACCAAGTGCAAGCACAACAGAATGTGTGTGGCCCTTGATCATATAATACATTTTCACAAAAGCTTGTGAGTTACTTTGGGAACAGCCAAAACATAAACTGAATTACTTTATACTACCCTGCTAAAAAGTGATTTTTCTTTTCCTAAGTAGAGAGGCCTTGATCAAATGCTTTACACCGTATCTCAATTAGGAAATGGGACCTTCCTTACTATATTAAATCGGTTCAGATTGGTAGAACCCACCTCAGCTTACTTCCAAGTACCATGGATTTAGGATGCTATTACTTTCCCTTCAGAAAAATTTGACCTTAAAAAACCACTACAAGGAGCAACAAAGCTGCCCCTATCTTTTAAATAATGCATTGCAAATAGCAATTCTAGTTCAAAGAACTCAGCATCATAACTCTGTGACTGTTGTTTATATTAGCATTTACTGCATAAAATGTCTCAGCCTAGAAGTTGTAACAACACATTTATAACTCAAAAGAATACTCTATCGTGGAAACCTTCAATTACTTACTTTTACTCAAGTTTAAAATGCATTTTCTATTTTAAAGGCAAATTTAGGTAAGTGTTCATTAAATACATAAAATAATAATAAAATTTTGCTTCCTTCATTAAAAAAAAAAAACTATTAAAATAGATATGTAAGGGCTCTGGATTTACCATCTATTTTCATATTCTGCCCTGTCTACGCATGTGTGTGCTTAGATGCTCAGTCCCATCCAACTCTTTGTGACGCCATGGACTATAGCCCGCCAGACTCCTCTGTCCATAGGATTTTTCCAGGCAAGAATACTGGAGTGGGCTGCCATTTCCTCATGTTTAATGTTAAGCAAATTACATAGCCTTTCTATGTCTCTTTTGTGAAAATGGGGATAATAATAATCTCTGAGGTTTCTGCAGGAATTAATGGCATACACTAAGCATTATGTAAAGTCTTCCAAACGTCAATGGGCTTTATAGCACTAATAATATAAAAGCTTGGTTCACTAATGAAAACTCACAATATGATGTACATATACATGTACGAGACAAGAATTGTTAATGATGTTTTAAATGGATTTTTCAAAGTTCGTGACATATATGGACATTAAACTATTTTTATATATTTCAAGTTGTAACACTACGATCCAAAGAGTCACTGTGTTAAAGGAATTTAAATATCAGATATACGTCAGATACACCAAACCTTTCTAAAACTCTGAAATTACATAATCTCATTTTCTTCATTATTAAATTTCCTCTGCTGACATCAGCTAAATGGCACTCTTTCCTTTACCATGTTCAGAGTATCAGAGTTCTAACCTGAGTCATTCCATTTTGATCTCTTCCCGATAATAAAGGGTTTTAAGCAAGATTGTGGTTTTGTTCTTTTTTCTGTGAGCCTAATTGTCATGGATATGTGTAAGGTTTCATGTGAAGAAAGGGTTTCACTGCTATTTAAAAAACAAAAAGAAAAAAACAGCAATAAAAAGTAGTAGTTTTGAAAACTACTGCTATATATTAAGATAATCTGTATATACTTATATTTCTTAAAGATAATCTAATTAACATAGAAAATAAATTAATAGATTTTCTTTGGCTCAGGCTTAGCCATTAGAAAAAATTCTTAAAAACAGGTTATCCTCCCCAGATTAAAAAAAAAAAAAGCATATATGAGAAAATAAGCTATCTAAAATAGACAAAATATCTTTTGCTACGGCTACTGAGAAATCATAGTATCTATTTCTGCCCCTAAAGCAGTTTAGCAAAGCATTTCAAAGGGGAAACAGAAAATTCAGTTATCCTAAGTCTTGACAGCATACTTCAGTAAATAGTGATTAAAGAAGAATTAAACGAAAAAAAAATTGAAACAGATTTTTAAAAATTAAGTGGATTTTTAGTTTTTCCTTAATGTATACTCTAAGGAAACTATAAGAGTACCTTATATTAGCATATGCTAAAGCTCAAAAACACCATCATTAATAGACACTAAAGCATAAAATTATATATCTATGATGATCAAATAGCTTTAACAGGGAAAAAAGGTTTTAAATAATGGTTTGCATTGGCCTAACTTTAAAGCATTCCTGAGGATTCTTCATCCTCATAACCCAGCAGATATTCGGATATTCTCAAAGATATTCTAATCTTTAGTTTGTGTTACTAAAATAACTAATTTAGTTTTTAAGTTGTATAGTTTTAAAAATTCACATTTGAAACTAATGAAATTTAAAAATACACTTAATTCTGCTTTAATGTATTTTTAGTTCTGAAGAAAATCATCCCAAATTTTACAACAAAAATAAATACACTTTGGTTATTCACCATTTTGAGTCCATACATATATATATATGTAAATATTCTTTAATTATTCACCTATTTTAACTGACAATGACTTTTAACAATTTTAAAAGTATCTAATTTAATTAGTTTCACAGTCAAAGTAATAGAATATCATTCAACTTTGTGATACAGCTACAAAATGAACAGAATTTGATCACTACTTTACAATGTAACGTGTATTATAAGAACAGAGCATACATTTTACCGTGAATGCTCTCTAGTAAAGCTGTAGCAGTTAAGGAGGCGATTTAATAGAAAAAATAATCTTCCTAATGATTTCAGTAAAACATACCCTAGTATTCTGAAGCGTTGTTAATTCCCAGCTCAGACAAACCCATATTTAAATGTAAGAACAGGAAACCTTCCTTATTTGGGAATTCAGGATTCTTGATTTCTAATATTTCTTGCTTCCTGCTGCTGCTCTATCCTCAATCACAAAGGCTGCCTACCGATAGCCCCTCCTAGAGAGAGAGAAGCAAGTGTTAAAGGTAAATGCTTAAAGACTAAATCTCAGTACCTATGCTTTAGGTAGGTTTGTCTGTCCATGGGAATCTCTAACACATCAATCTCTCTTACTAATAAACAGAGAACATTATATAAAACTCCAGTTCAAAATCAACAAAAGTGATTTAGGAATTACACTATCACAGGTTGATGCTTATTTTAAAGCCATTCACCAGGACCTATCCTTTTGCCTTGATGGTCCCAAGATACGTAGTCTGGACCCCTAATGAAAATGCTCACCTGTAGTCAGCCTACATATACACTACCACATTTAACCAGTTCTTTCTAGATAGTCCTTGTCAATGTATATTAATGAAACTATGATTCTTTATAATCCACTTTCAGGAATGCATCCCTACAAGACAAATGACTGTCAGTGATAAAATTAACAGCAAGACAACAGTTTCTCTAACTACTCAAAAGAAACTTTCATTTTCTTAAAGATGTATTACAACAGTTGGATAGAATTACTTTTAATCTTTTTCTTTTATTTTGACATTTAATAGTTAGGACTTTCTTTTTCTAGCACAAAAAGAGGATATCCCATAAACTATCTATATAAATCATTTTACAAATTCTAACCTTTAAAATTAGACTATACAGAAATATACATCCAACTGGTAAAAACAGAATATTAAATGAAAATCTATTATATATATGCTTTGGATAATGAGCATTCACAATATAAACATATTCTTTTTCTACCAAAGGTTATACCAAAGAATTAACCTACAGAGTGAAAACAACTGGGAATATGGAATAATCAGTACAAATTCAAGTTCTGGAAAAGTCAGAACTGGCAACCTCTATAATCTACTTTAAGGATGAAGACAGACAGCTCTGAATCACCTACTGCGTAAGTCGCAATAATTAAATGAATTAATGTATTAAACAATGCTTTATAAAGATAAGGACTAATGGTAGTGCTCCCCAGATATGTTTAAATTATTGTTCACTGAGAACTATTTAAAGATTTGGTTTAGTTCAGGGATAAAGAAAGATTAAATTTTAGCAAAAACTGTTGGGAAAATCCAGGCAATAAAACCTTGTTGAATTATGTTACTGAATAATAATCTAATCATCAGAATGATATATTAATTTTTCTACCCTCTGCTTAAAGGAATATCTGTATAAAACACATCAGTAGTTAAGATATAAGTCAACTAGTAATATTTTGATTTTTTGGGTATTATTAATTCAAAAATATACTCCTCACCTGTCTGCATTAACACTGTTGTCTGACTTCTTCAAGAACCATATATCACCACAGTAAGACTCTTCATTTCTAGTCTCATAAGAGAAAACATACCTTGCTAATTGTCAAATTTTTATTTCATTAACCTTATTTTCTCAAACTGAAGCTGTCAGCAAGTTAAGGGAGGATAATTTGTTTATAGTCGGAAAGTTAATCACATTTAATAATTACTTAAAAAATAAGGGGAATACTTATATTAAAGTGAAAAGAACCTCAGTGGATATCAAGAACCTAATCCTAATATTGCATATTCCTTCAAATAGTTTTAAAAAAAACCTTAAACACTTCAAACATGAAATGTTTCCAAGTCCTCAAACTTTAACCTTTTAAGGGTCAAAATTTTAACCACTTCTTGACAACCTGTCAAATCATAAATCTTATTTTCTTAACATGTATGTGTGTGCACGTGTGTAGCTTACCCTATTGTCTATTGAGTATCATAATTATGAACGGCTGTGAATACTATAGCCATGTATCAAACTACTCTAGCCTTCACCTTTCTAGTTATCTACTTTCTTTAAAATGTGCAAACTCAACAATCAAGATTAAACTTAGGTGTAAACTAAATGTCCTCAATATGTTTAGATTGAATTTTTGCTCACAGTAAAAATACTTAACTTTCTAAGTAGCTGGTAAAGTTTAATGTATTGATTCTTTAGTTCCAGATTCTCAGTTCTAATATTGATGCTTTAAAATAGCAAGAATTTCAACTTTCTTAACGTGCCAATTACTATGTCTTTGTTTAGATTAACATTCTATTTCAAAATCATCATTTTTATTTTATAAACCAACAGGCTTACCATCTCCTGAGATCCTTGAAATTAAACATAGAGTAGAATAGACATGTTTAATTTCAATTTCTTCTAGTGTCCCTAATGGGAAACCATTAGGCTGTGGGCCATGAAGATCATCATTTCCATTATTCTGAATCTTTCTGCCCTAGGTAAAGTAGATGCTATGAAATATCCAGCAACTAAATTGTTTCTTACTCACTTTAAAGTCCTCACATAGCTTTTGTTTTAAATAACCACAGAATCAAAATTTTAGAGCTTAAAGAAATTGAAACTAATAGTGACTTTGGATATAGGTATTTTAAGAACACAAGAAATTCCAGGAGTGTGTCCAAAATAAATATACTAGACTATTATATGCTTTAATTTTACTTGTTTCTTATGGAGAATTTCTTCAATGCCTAAAATATTATGGTGACAGTAAATGAGTTCTTCTTGGTTCTTGGTAACAGTTCCAAATCATATTTTAGTGAATCTTGAGTACAAATCTCAGATAGCTCAGCAGAACTTATGAAAGACAAAGAAGACTAGGAAGGTGACCCTGAATACATTTTGTACTTTTTTCTTATTATGTAGATTTCCAATCACTGTAAATCTCACTTTTGATTTCTAACTTCCTACTAGAAGTGAACATTAGTAAAATTTAAAACTATGGGTCAATTTTTAAAAAGTATTTTTATTTCAGGCTATCTCTTCAAGTATTTAGAAACAAATTAAGAGTTCAGGATCCTTGCCCTGAATAACAAATAACCATTAACACAGTAATTAAATGAAAGAACATGTATGAAAGCCTTATTAACACAAGCCTGGCCAGTTACTAAGAGACTGAATATGGACACTTATTGCTAAAACCAAAATCCAAAGTAAACTACATGCCTCTTTTTAAGAACAGAAGGAGGCTGAGGAAAATGAGAAGAGACATCTTAATAACTAATGGTCATGAATAACTACACTAGTGAATATGAAATCTGTTTCTATTTGTCAAAGTGCTTATATACTTCAACATATCTAATTTTTTATCATACCAATAAAAGATTCAAGCTGAAAATTTAGTTCAAATCCTAAGTGATTTTGTTAACCAGTATTCATTTATTGTTCATAATGAACATTTTATTAGAAGACTGTGTTCTTGTTACTGCTCAACTTAAATGGCTTATTTAATTGATGTATGCTATTCCCATTATGGACAATGAAATAATTCAGAATATTCTGTTTATTCTCTACTTTCAAAGTTAACTACTTTTGTTTAAACAATATCGCAATTTCCATACTCTCTAACACAATTAATGGTAGTACAGCAGAAAAGTATTTTCTTTTTAAAGCAATTTGGCTTCAATAAAATGTTTATATCCAAAGAAGTAACACAAAACAAGAAAGACATTACATGCGAGAAAAGTGCTGATTGTAACATTATGTATGTAATCAAGTATTTTCAACCTAAAAATATTCAGCAAGAGTTTAAAAACAGGCAAGTTTAGCACTATTTAGTAGAGTTGAATATGTACATAGTCTACAACCTAGTAGTACCACTTTAAGGTTCACATTCTAGAGAAACCTGAACTTGTACACCATGATAAAGCTAATGGTTGTATCAAAAATACAAGTAGTGTAATGAACGAGGTGAATCAAGTCTATTTTATATATTCTAATCTCCAGAGAAAAACACACACTCAAATCACGGTTGTTGAACCTCCCTATAATATGGTCACTGCATATAATCTTATGAAAAGCATCACATTGAAGACTTCTGCCCATCTAGTAACTGTTTCTCTACTGGAAGCAAAAACGTTCTATTTTTAAGATATCTAATCACAGAGCAAACCATGGTGCACAAATTTAACACAGATGAAATCATTAGATGGGTGGCAGAGAAAAACATGCATTCTCAACTCATTAGTAAACACTCTTGCAAACACACAGGACTGTTCAGAATTATACTAAATAATTAAACTCAAAAGATTTTTTCCCAAAATACGTTTTCACCTATCCTGAGTCCTTTCTTGCCAAAGACCAGTTTAGACTTTTATCTAATTAGGACTGTTTCAAGTATACTATTATGAATTCAAATGGTATAACAAATCCGTTTTTCCTCCTCCCCGAACCTGGCCATAGTCAGTATAGTTATGTTCCCTTTTCCACACTATTAATGAAATATAAGTTAAGACACAGAACTGTGAAAATCCCAATTATGCAAAAGGCAATTAATTCTAATGTGCTTAAGGACAATAAACAATTTGAATACAGCTAATACTAAAAATATTTTTAAGCTTTATTTCCTTTACTTTTACACATTGAAAAATTACTAACTCAAAAAATATAGCATGATCTGTGTGACAAGTTTTTATTTCACAATTCGTAACAATAGGGCTCATAATGAATACTCACTGTACCATAGTATCATGATCTACTTGGCACAAACTGTATCAACATAATACATTAAAAGTCCCAAATTTTTCTATTTCTCAATCATTTACTATCTATGAAGAACCTCAATAATATCTCTAATTTTAAATTAGTTCATAATACGGGAATTAGAAAATGCAGTTATAAATTTATTTCTGCCTCTTAAGCTATGAGACCTTGGCCAAGTTACAGAACACAGAATCCAAGTTCCCTCATCTGTAAAATGGAAAGACACTGTTACATCTGTTCTGGTTATCCCACAAGACGGATATAAGGAAGAAATTTAATAATCTATATAAAAATTCTCTGAAAAATATAAAAAACAAAGCAGAGAGAAAGCATTATTAGTAGTAAGCAGATATAATCACAAGAGGATCAAGTACACTGAAGATGAATTACTGTGTTTCACAAGAAAAAAATACCTGTTTTCCAATAATTTTTTTAAGGTATGCATTTATAATTTTTGTATTATAAAAGCACAAAAAGCTGAATATATAAAATTTAGAAGAGAATATTTAACAAAATTGGAGCAATACAGAGACATTAGTCCTAAGTGGAAAAAAACACATTACTGTGAAATAATTTATGAAAGGCAGTATCAAGTCTGTAGGTAGAATGAAATCATGCTAGGGAATTAAAATACAATAATATTTAATATTTAGACTCACCTCTGCCCATTTAAGAATACAGGTCAAGCAGAAGACATGATTACAGCTTTCTGGAAAACCAATTTCTTTCTCTAACAGGCAACTGAGACATATTGGACATCTATCAGCTTCACTGCACAACACACCAGTGGTAGCAGTATAATCTTTGTTTTCTTCACCTATAAAGTAAAGCAGTCAGTCATATATGCTTTCAATTCCTCTAGATCAAATGACTTATGTTTCTGGTAGTATGATGGACTCAGTACTCTAAAAGGGCCCTCCTTCTACAAAGCAATTAGATACACTGTAAGAAACAAACTTCTTGAGCACAAAACCACCCAATGTTTATTAATTTAAATTTAAGGAGGAGTGAAAAGAATTCTTCATGAATTTAATTTTAAAACAATAATCACACAGTTCAAATATTTAAAAATTTTAAAAAGGTTATAGTAACAAATCTCCCAAGCAAATCCATTTCTATGTATTCAGTTCCACCTAACACAACAACTGTTAAGCTTGTTCTGTGTTGTTCTGTGTTCTTCCAAAGACATAATGGAATGCACAGACAAGCAAATCCTAATACATATTCTTTTAAACCTCCTTCTTCAGACAAATGCTAGAATACTATACACACCAGTTTGAGTTTTTTTTGTTGTTTCAATCTAAAGATGGGACAATCACTTGTTTTCAACCTTTGGCTACTGCAAACAATGAAAAACTTATTTCCCACTTTTAACAGTATATCAGTAGGATAAATTCTTAAAAATGGAATTCTAGACCAAGTGTCTGTACATCTGTAATCTGGATAGATACAGCCAAAAATTATACCCCTTAGGGTTTGTACTCAAACACCTACCAGCGATGTAACCAACACACAAGAAGCAAGCAGTGCTTGCTCAAAAGTGAAAGAAACTCCAAGATTTGACATAAAGTAAAACAAAAATAAAGAAACAGTCAGCTGCAATGTGACCAGTATATGCAAAGCAAATGGAAAAGCTGAGATCACCCTGAGAACACATGTTCATACTAGTGTTTAGATCTGGAGACTAACTTTTAGGACCAACCCAAGTAGGGAAATTGACCCTAGGAGATTCCCCTTTTAAGCCAAGACCCTCAAATGAGGTTAAAGTGGTCCCAGCATGGGTTCAGAAAAAAAACAAATACATATAAATTTTCTGAATGAAAACATCCCTAATTTAGGCCCTCATGATTCCACACCTCATAATCAAATATCACCAAGCCAAAGAAAATAAGTTGACTTGAGTAACAATCAGCAGAAACAAGAATGTGCTTAGATTTATTTTTATATTTTACATACTATATTCATTATAAATTTATTTAGATATCCACTGGCTTCAAACATTAGAACTTTCAAATACTACATTTTTGTTGTTTAGCTGCTAAGTTGTGTCTGCCTCTTTGAGACCCCATGGACTGTAGCACATCAGGTTTCTCTGTCCATGCTATCTCCTAGAGTTCGCTAAACAGTAGATTAGACCCAGAAGAAAAAAATATCTATGAACTAGAAGAACTGAAAAACTGAAGAAACTACCCAGACTATAAGAAACAGAAAAGGAGATGTAATCTGTGAAAGAGAGGTTGGAAAATGAGGTCAGAACAAAATCTAATACATTAATGGAGGTACAGAAGAAGAGAGTAAAGGGCAGGCAACAGTTACAGTAGTAATGGCTAAGAAATGATAAAACAAAAAACACAATCCAACAGATAAAGGACACACAAGGTATACTAAATAGGAGAAAAGAAAATAATTCACGTTTAGAAACAATGTTGCCAAACTGTAAAAATCAAAGATGAAAAAAACATCTTAAAACCAAAGAGGAAAAAGACAGATCATCTACAAGGGAATGACAATTAACTTGAAAGGGCATTTCTTGACAGCTAGTAAGAAAACTAGAAAATAGCCCAAACGGGGAAAAAAAACAAAACTTCAGAGTGCTAAGAGACAAAATAATTATCAATCCAGAATTGTATTATCATTCTCTGAAAAGCTTAGAAGAGGATAAAATTTAAAAACACTTAAGCATTTACCACCAATAGACTTTCACTGGTGCTGCTGCTGCTAAGTTGCTTCAATTGTGTCTGACTCTGTGCGACCCCAGAGACGGCAGCCCACCAGGCTCCCCAGTCCCTGGGACTCTCCAGGCAAGAACACTGGAGTGGGTTGCCATTTCCTTCTCCAATGCATGAAAGTGAAAAGTGAAAGGGAAGTCGCTCAGTCGTGTCCGACTCTTCACGACCCCATAGACTGCAGCCCACCAGGTTCCTCCGTCCATGGGATTTTCCAGGCAAGAGTACTGGAGTGAGGTACCATTGCCTTTTCCAGACTTTCACTAAAGGAAAGATTTTTTTTTTTTTTTCAGATAGAAGAGAATGGGAAAAAAAAAAAAAAAGAAGACAATAATGATAAAAAATTTGAACAAAAAAAAAATGTCATTCTAAAATCAGCAGGGAGCAAAAATTTAAGAATAGAAAGAGTTCAATGAACTAAAAACCCTGACTGATTGCAACAAGACACGAGAAGAGTAAAAAAAAAGTGTGCACTTTCTATTTAGGCAGCTATTTCAGAGTTTTAAGAACAACGAAAATATGTAAACAAAAAAATATGTGCTAACAGTTTGGAAACACTAAGTTTTGCTTTCAACACAAAAGCTTCATAAAAATTAAGTTACCTTGCATATCTTCATAGTCCTGATCACCCACATTTAGAGTATATATAGTTTTCTTCTTCATTTCTCCTTGAAAAAGGATTTCCTACAGGATGAATGATAACAGAGAATTTTTGTTTGCCTTGTACATATAATATACTAATTAATTTTTTTAAATCCCAAACTCTAAGAAATTATTTTACACATAAAAGAATAAAATATGAATCAAGTCAGTAAATTTTCTGGATAATCCAGTATACTTTTATACTCCCTGCCACCAAGCACAGTCTTTCTGAAAGGAGAAGCCTTATACAGGTATTAAGTAACAAAGACTCATGATAAAGTTTGTGGTACAGACATGAATACACTTGGAGCTTAGAGAAAAGAGATCAGTTTGGACTGGGTTTTTACTGAAGTTGATAGGTTATGTATTTAAGAAGCTTAAACACATTTAAGCAGCAACACAGAATGAATGAATAAAACGGCATACAGGTAGGCCAATCTGACAACTAAGAGTAAGGGGTCAAAGTACAACTGTGTGTATATATTGAGGAGGGATGGGCATGTAAGGCAAGAAGTGCATCTGAAAGATTACAGTGAAGGTAATAAGAGCAATATAAATCAAGCTGAGCTAGGTTATAGATGGATCTCTAGTGACTGACTGAGAGGTTTAGATTCAATCTTATAGATTCCTCTGAAGACTGACATGATGTAAGTAATATACACGAATCTTTTAAAGGAATGATCTGCAAAACACAGAATGGATTATAGTGGGGAGAGATTAGAAGGAAAGATGTTTGCATAGTTAGAGTAACTGGCTGTGAAATTTATAGAGAAGCAAGAAATTAAAGAGCTGAAGTATTTCCAACATTTGGTAACTACATAAATACAGGGAAGAAGTAAAGATTATTTTGGCCTAGAAGACTAGGAAAATGGTGATTACAAGAGACAAAATGAGAAACAGTAAAGAAAATTAATTTGTTAGTTAAGGGGAACAAACTTATGAGGTAAAATTATTTTTTAAACCAACTCTTTGAATTCTAGGGCTTCCCAGGCAGCTCAGTGGTAAAAGAATCCACCTGCAGGGCAAGAGACTCAGGACCCTCCGGTTTTCCCCCTGGGTTGGGAAGATCCCTGGAGAAGAAAATGGAAAACCATAAGTACTCTTGCCTGGAAAATTCTTGGCAGGCTACAGTCCATGGAGTCACAAAGAGCTGGACACAACTGAGCACACGTGCACAATTTTCTTGAATGACTGCAAGACAAGCAACTGTAAAGAACTATTCAAATATATTTTGGAGTATCTAGGCACAAGAAACCACTAAGTTCAGCAGTTACGAGTCACCTATGTGTGTATGAAATAATTTTTCTATTAGATTTTGAAATAATGTAAACCTGTGACTTTCTACATTAAAGGTTATGTATTGCCTAGGAAAATTCTCTATTAGGTTAAGTAGGGAGAAATGCAAGGGCCCATACTTTGACTCAAAACTCAACCAGAAACTAACATATATAAGAATAACTTAAAGATTTTAATAAGTTAAAAATTAGAATTTCAACTTGGTTTCAATCATAGTCTGCCTTAATAAACATAGAACGTCAAGAACAAAAGGAAAACCTTTCACTCAGCCTACATGCACAACAGTTGTTATACTTTTGGTACTATTCTTTAGGTATCATGTAACAGCTTATCAAGGTAAATACACTGACATCTCCAAGTGAGATGGGCCAGGAGGTGGCAGAGGCCAGCTCCAAGACCACTGCGTTCATCTAGAGGGGGCGATTACAGTGGTTTGCACTAAAAGGAGAAGCAAGGGTGATAAAAAGTGCTCAGATTACAGCCATTTTCAAAATACAGCCATCAGGATAGACTGAATATGGCATATGCATTAGAGAAGATCCCAGGATAACATAACGGTATTCAGACTTGAGTAACTAGAACGACAGAATTGCTAAGAGAGAACACTTCAAAAATATTCAGATAGTCATAGGTTGTTGTCCCACTTGATGTTTACTCTGGACAGGATCAATATCACTTGAGAACCTGCCACAAATGCAAGATACCTCAGGCAGCACCCTAGCTAGCGAGGAAGAATCTGCGTTTTATCAAGTTCTGTCGAAGATTCATATACACAGTAATGCCTAAGAAACACTACTACAAACAACTTCCAAACCAAGCTGATTTTAGAATTATTTTAAACTTCGTATGATCTACAATTGAGTATAATTCTTCACTTGGGTAAATTCATAACATACCATCTCTCCCATTACGACTGAGAATTCAAAAAAAAATTGTAACGTTTGTCATAAGCAAATCCGTGCTTATGACACTGCCTAGCAATAACAAGCAAACAAGCATCGAATGCAAACCATTACTATTAATGCAGATCTTCCATCCAAATCCATCTTAAATAAAACCAGGAAGCACCACCAATTAACTACTCAAAAATTTGATACTCCCTCTAAGGATGTTATTAATATTTTTATTTTCCCTTGAAGAAACCATAAAAAAGGCTATTTTTCAGTGATGCATGTGTTAAGGAAGATTCTATCTATTATTATAAGCCAGCAGTCAAAAGCTGGCTAAGTATTTTCTGTAAATAAAGTTTTGTTGAAGAACAGTCATGTTCATTTCTTTGTATTTCTTATGGCTGCTTTTGCACTACAATAGCAAAGTTGATTACGACAGAAACCATGTATTTGGTGTGAAATGAAAATATTTCCTGACATATTAATCAACAAGAAATGACACAGCCATCAGCAATTTCTGGCCTCTATATGTGAATGAGGACTCCCACAACTGCGATCCAGCGGATGCTGCCACCCCTTGCAATGACTGCTGAGAGCTGGGGGAAGCAAGCAGCAAGGTGAGCAAGGAAGCAGGGCTGGCCCCTGACGGCTGGGGCGCACGTGAGAGGAGTGAAGGCAGCGAGCCCCGAGGCCTGCGTCTGCCCAGACACAGAACGCTAAATGCCTTAACCTGACAGCTGATCTTTGACGTTCAGATTGCCTGTTCCCTTTGTTGCAAATGTATATAGCTTGACTTCCCTTCCTGCCCCCTTGGAGCAGTTTTCTCAGAAATACTGAGATGCTATCTCCCAGGCTCAGAGTCCTAAACATTCCCACCAAATAAAATAACTCTACTTTCAGGTTGTGACCTATTTTTTTGTCGACAGTGGCAAAGTCTACAAAAATTACGATCGGCTCTTTTCAGAAAAAGTTTGCCACCCTATTAAAGACAATGAAAGGCTGCCTCTTTGGAGATGTAGCTCATTCTCTCACTGCAAAGCCCCTCAAGCTTTCTTAGGTATAGGCATTGATTTACATTTGTATTCAACTGGTACTACAGCACAACAGCTATTGTGCTACTCATTACACATCTGAGTCAATGCTTCTGCAGTGGTTCCTTGAGTTTCTTTCAAAATTGCCTGAAGGCTGTGTATTTGTGTTGCTTTATGTACATTTGTTTTATCAATCTGGCTTCTAGGGCTGTCAACTTGTTTTCAACTCTGTTTGCTTTAGAGTAAGGTTGAGGCAATTAACTCTTTCAGCTTAATGGTTATTTCCTTTCCAGCTTTGCTACATAATCCACTTAACTGCTTCTGATCTATCACTGTTAATTTTTAAATCTCTTGCAGAATGCTCCCCTTAATTTTTTTTCCTACCTGATTTCCACCATAAAGCAATCTTATTAAACTTTATAAATAGACTTGTTTGCCTCAAGTGGGCTATTTTGACAAGCTTTTGTTTAAAATATTCTTTATTTGTATGTTTGGTACTGGAGCTGTAATACTAGCACTCTTTAGCACAGATAGGAATGTCCTATTACCACAGCCTTTAGGAAAAAACTGTTTGCATTCAAACACTAACTAGTCTGACACTGACTAGCAGTGTGACAACTTCTGTAAGCCTGTTTCCTCATTTATAAAATGGAAATAAAGTAGTAACCATTTCAGTCATTATGAAAATCAAATTACATAAACACGTAATCCATTTAAAGTGTTCAATTCAGTTGCTCAGTCGTGTCAAACTCTTTGTGACCCCATGAACCACAGCACGCCAGGCCTCCCTGTCCATCACCAACTCCCAGAGTCCACCCAAACCCATGTCCATTGAGTCGGTGATGCCATCCAACCATCTCATCCTCTATCGTCCCATCCTCCTCCTGCCCTCAGTCTTTCCCAGCATCAGGGTCTTTTCAAATGAGTCAGCTCTTCGCATCAGATGGCCAAAGTATTGGAGTTTCAATTCAACATCAGTCCTTCTAGTGAACACCCAGGACTGATCTCCTTTAGGATGGACTGGGTAGATCTCCTTGCAGTCCAAGGGACTCTCAAGAGTCTTCTCCAACACCACAGGTCAAAAGCATCAATTCTTCTGCGCTCAGCTTTCTTTATAGTCCAACTCTTACATACATACATGATCCCTGGAAAAACCACAGCCTTGACTAAATGGACCTTTGTTGACAAAGTAATGTCTCTGCTTTTGAATATGCTGTCTAGGTTGGTCATAACTTTCCTTCCAAGAAGTAGGCGTCTTTTAATTTCATGGCTGCAATCACCATCTGCAGTGATTTTGGAGCCAGAAAAATAAAGTCAGCCACTGTTTCCATTGTTTCCCCATCTATTTGCCATAAAGTGATGGGACCAGATGCCATGATCTTAGCTTTCTGAATGTTGAGCTTTAAGCCAACTTTTTCACTCTCTTCTTTCACTTTCATCAAGAAGCTCTTTAGTTCTTCCTCACTTTCTGCCATAAGGGTGATGTCATCTGTATATCTGAGGCTGAAGTTTCAGACAGCACAAAAGAAGTACTCAACAACTAGCACATGTGCACAAACACAAGAGTAACTCCCCACCCAGAGCAGATTTGAGGTATACCATAGGATTCAAGATGATAAATCTGTATGACCCTCATTAAGAAGAGACTTTCATTATTTTTACAAACAAATTTGTAAAACCCCTGTATTACAAAGAATATCCACATATGGAAAGAATGATATCAGTAAAAAGTTTACAAAACTTAACCTATCAAGCAGTTCTTCAAACAGAACTTACACAAGGATAAGTAAGTTACTTGTTCTACATGGACATTATTTATCAAGATTCTGGTTTATCTGAAAATAAAAATGTTGAAGCAAGACACAAAATCTAGGACTCACACAGTAAACAGCCCTAGGATTTTTGTATCTTATTTTCTACTTTATATACGCATAGGAAAAGAAACACTAAATGCTGTAACATACAGCTGTCTGTGTACTCAATTGCTCATCTTGTCTGACTCTTTGCGACCTCATAGACCTCAGAGCCTGCCAGGCTCCTCTGTTCATGGGATTTTCCATGCAAGAATAATGCAGTGGGATGCCATTTCCTTCTCCAGGGGATCCTCTCAACCCAGGGATCAAACCGACATCTCTTGCATCTCCCAAATTAGCAGACAGGTTCTTTATCACTGCACCACCTAGGAAGCCCACAACATATGGCTACTCCAAGAAAAAAGAAAAAGGTCATGTTTAAGTAAAGTTCCAACCACAATTTCCTAAGACTCTCATTTATTTTTTAATAAGTATACATTATTTACGAGGTTTCTTACCCTTAAGATTCTTCAGGTCGAGCAGTCAGGTAATCAGCTTTCCATCAAATTTATCTGGAGAGGGAATTATGAAAATTAGTCCTATTTCACTTCACTTTCAACTTGGGTACAAAAGAAAGGAGACTAGAAAAGTACAAAGAACTACTTCTTACAGAGGGCCAGCAGTTGTGAGTATAATTTATTCAGAATGTAAAACATTTTAAGAGAATGACTATACGCCTGTAAATATGAAGACACACATAGGTCCTGGAAGCAAACAATAATGAAACTATTTTGTTCAGGGAGAGAGAAGCACAAGAAATCACATTTCAGCATATAGGAGAAAACCAACAGAAAACAAAGTAACAGAAAATTAGAGAAGAAAAAAAAAAAAATCCCAACAAACAGACTTAGTCTCATCACCTAATAAAGCAATGTAGAAAAAGATACACAAAAGATATTTAACCAGCCCATAAATTCAACAACTATTAGTATTTAAATTATTTCCTGAACTCCAAATTTTAAGAATCCTCAGCCAGTAATCACATCTCACTGATTCCTCTTTCTCAGTCAGCCCCACAGATCTCCCCACATTTCTACAGTCTGCCTATATAATTCACTTAGTATCTAGTCAGCACTCCCTATTTTCTAGGCACCACCAGGCCTTAAGCACTGACACACCTGATTAAAAAAAAGTAACAGCATAGCAGGTGCTATAATGCAGTAAGCAGGGGATATTACAAAAACACACAATAAGCACCATATCCTTGCAACATATGCCTTTGTAAAAAAGGCTTCTCAACTAGAACCAGAAAGATTTAAAATGTATTTTTCTAACTCTCCTCTCCCCCACCAAATATTCTGTACCATTATAGCATTTCCATCTTTAAATTAAGGACTCAAAATTTGAATTGTCAAAGTAAACATGATAGTGAGGATCTTAAATTTCATAATAAATGAATGATACACGCAAATAGGTAAATTTACTTTCTGATCATTTTATACTTCCTCTGTGGAAGTGACAATTAGGCAAACATGAAAGATACACTGCACCTAATTCCACACAATAAAGTTTTATCCCCCCAAAAAGCTTTTCAGACTAATGTCTGGACTTATAGGTGGAAAGAAGTATTTATTTTCTTTCTTAAAATTTTATAACATAGTACATTTTCATACAATTTATCTGAATATATTAATATCTAACTGAACATCATGAAATTAAAAAAATAACACACTAATTTCTCTCTATTCATGATTACAATAGTTACATATTTTTCCAGCATCAAATTTAGTTACAATACCAACCAACAGTAAAACTGAAATGGATATGAAACTCAGAAGACTTACAATCAATTTTTTTTTCAACTTTTGCTTTACTGGATTCATTTACACACAGCTATGGTCTTTATATCCCCTCAAAATTCATGTTGAAACCCTAACCCCTAAGGGTAGACAGTATTATTAATAAGTGGGGTGTGTAGGACATGCTTAAGAGGGTGAATTGCTCATGAAAGGGATAACTGCTTTAGAAAAGAGGTTCTAAAAAGATCCCTAAGCCCTTCCTTCTCAGGGAAAATCTGAGACCTGGAAGAGGGCCCTCATCCAACCATGAAAGTACCCTGTTCTCCAACTTCTAGCCTCTGGAACTGTGTGAAATAAATCTGTTCTTTACAAGCCATCCAGTTTTGGTATTCTGTTATAGCAGCCCAAACACACTAAGACACATGCTCTGCTATCAGTTACAAGGCACATTAGTCCCTGGAACAGCTTTCTAGTTCAGGTTTCAACAGGGTTATTTGCTTGCTTGTCAGTAGTTGATCAACAAAAGCAATTTCAAGGAATCTTTCCATATTCAATTCTTTCATCCTGCACCTATATACAAAAAAGTGTTTTGTTTTCTCAGCACCATTTACTGATGAACAAACAATTCTATGTCTTGTTGTTTATCAGGTAAAATGAAAATAAAGAAGCTGAAGACATCCACATTTATAGGTTTTATAATAAAACCAGTTCCACATATCAAACCCAGAAAAGTATGTCTTCAAAATGTCTCTAATATTCTTGCAGTGTCTCCAACAGCAAGTGAATGTCAAGAAGGTCCACTAATATGAATCATGTCACATCATACTATGCTATGATAACCAATAACCTAATTATCAGAACAAAACATTTTTTTAAAGTTAAAATGAATAAAAAATAAAACATTTTCAAAAAAACAAGCCATTTAATCCTAAGGCATAGATTAAAACATAGATTAAACTGAAATAGGAGAAGTTTTTCAAATGTAATGTAATTCTGGAAAATCAGAGTTCATGAAAACTGCTGTTACTCTGAAAGAGAAACTAATGTTCCTATTTCCTTCAACAATTAATGTAGCATAATCTCCTCGATAAAACTTGTACTGTTATACATGGCAGGATCATATATATGTTGAAAAAATGAGATATAATTGCCACTTTCAACTATAAAATAAGAAGATGCAAGTTAACAAAACATTATAAAACAGATAATAAGTGAAATGGGGAGGTTTCCATTCTATGTGAAATACATTAAGTACATTCTATCTTGTTAACCTCACTGAATGAAACTATAAATTCTAGAGAGAATGAATGGAGAAGCTAACTGAAAATTAAAAGCGAAACAGTAACAGGTAGTTTGGGGAAGAACCCCAAATCAGATATATTATCAAACTGGTAATGTGTTTACAATTCTTTCCCACCGAATTTATGACCCAAAGTTAGGCTTTATGAAACCTGAAACCTATAAGTGACCACTGTTACAGAGAGAAACAGAGACACAGAGAGGGGAAGAGAGAAGGAAAGAGATATGCACACTGCACAAGCAAGCATTTACATGTGCTCTAAGAAAAGCCTCCAGCTCTGCTAAGCAGTAGGAAATGGGTCTCCTAATACTCAATAGTGAGAGAAATCTGTTTTTTCCTTTCTGTTCTTCATTCCCCATAAGCCAAGCTCCCAAGCAATCCTGTGGTGGTGATGGCTACAAGAGCAACAGCAGTCGGCGTAAGCCTAAAACTCTTAGGGAAAGGCACCACCCACAATGACGGCAGAAACTCTGGGTTAATCTCGTTGATTACTCTCCTGCCTTCTGGTCCTTTGGCTTCAGGTGCAATTGTGGAAAATACACAACACCTTGGTGCAAACAAAGACTTAGCTTTCTAGCCAGAGGACAGAAAGGTGTGTGTGTGTAGGGAGGGAAGGAGGTAGTCTCAGGGATCTAGAAAATACCAAGGAAATAACAGAGAGAGCTTGAGACAGTAATCTGTAAACTGTTCAAAATGTCCAAAATAATGTCAGAACTACTTGACATAAAGAGAACCAAAAAACTTCAAATGCTCATCTATGTCTGCTTCATTGACTATGATAAAGCCTTTGTGTGGATCACAACAAACTGGAAAATCCTTAAAGAGGTGGGACTACCAGACCACCTGGCCTACCTCCTGCAAAACATGTATGCAGGTCAAGAAGCAACAGTTAGAACCGGACATGGAACAGATTGGTTCAAAACTGCAAAAGGATTAAGTCACAGCTGTATATTGTCACCCTGCTTATTTAACTTGTATGCAGAGTACATCATGTGAAATGCTGGGCTGGACGAAGCATA
Organism: Aepyceros melampus; assembly: GCA_006408695.1. NCBI lineage: Eukaryota > Metazoa > Chordata > Mammalia > Artiodactyla > Bovidae > Aepyceros > Aepyceros melampus. Next base: position 193,704 of record SJXQ01011515.1, on the reverse strand, counting down.
AGCTAGAATCAAGATTGCCGGAGGAGAAATATCAACAATCTCAGATATGCAGATGACACCACCCTTATGGCAGAAAGTGAAGACAAACTAAAGAGCCTCTTGAAGAAGGTAAAAGAAGAGAGTGAAAAAGTTGGCTTAACACTCAACATTCAGAAAACTAATATCAGGCATCTGGTCTCATCACTTCATGGCAAATAGATGGGGAAACAATGGAAACAGTGACAGACTTTATTTTGGGGGGCTCCAAAATCACTGCAGATGGGGACTGCAGCCACGAAATTAAAAGACACTTGCTCCCTGTAAGAAAAACTATGACAAATCTAGACAGTGTATTAAAAAGCAGAGCATTACTTTGCTGACTAAGGTCTGTATAGTCAAAGCTATGGTTTTTCCAGTAGTCACGTATGGATGTGAGAGTTTGACAAGAAAGAAGACTGAGCATTGGAGAACTGATGCTTTCAAACTGGTGACAGAGAAGACTCTTGAGAGTCCCTTGGACTGCAAGGAGATAAAACTAGTCAATCCTAAAGGAAGTCAATGCTGTATATGCATTGAAAAGACTTAAGCTGAAGCTCCAATACTTTGGCCACCTGATGCAAAGACCAGACTCATTGGAAAAGATCCTGATGCTGGGAAAGACAGAGGCAGGAGGTGAAGAGGACGACCCAGGATGAGATGGTTGGACAGCATCACTGACTCAATGGACATCTGAGCAAGCTCCGGGAGATGGTGAAGGACAGGGAAGTCAAGCATGCTGCAGTCCATGCGGTCGCAAAGAGCTGCAGATGACTGAGGGACTGAAGAGCAACGAGGAAAGATAATGCACAGAATCCAATGCCAAGAGACACAGATAGTAGAGCACTGGGTGAACTGTCTGACAAACATTTAAAGCAGGTAATAAAAATGTTCCACAAGTAAAAGCAAATCCTCTTGAAACACATGGAAAGCTAGAAAATCACAGCCAAGAAACACAAGATATAAAGTAGCGCCAAATGGAAATATTAGAACTGAAAAATGCAATAACCGAAACAGAAAACACAGTGGACAGACTAAAGAGCAGAAAGAAGGTCAGTGGACTTAAAGACAAGAGCAATAGAACCTACCCAATCTGAACAACAGAAAAATATGGGGGGAAATATCATTACTGTCTCAGGAACTATAAAAGCCAAGAGTCAACTTTGACTCTTGAAGCTAAATCTATGCCTTTGGCCGATTTTGTTATTATAATCACATATAATGGCCTGTCTTAGAAAACCCTGCCCCCTCTACCTGACCCTTAAACTAAAATGCCTTTGTTTAGCTCACAGGGAGATAATCTAACCTTGCCCACTGGGAATGACCCTAAACAACAGCACACTCCCCTGCCTGAGGCAGTGTAGAGAACACTCTACACGTGGACATCATCAAATGGTCAACTCCAAAATCAGATGGATTATATTCCTTGCAGGCAAAGATGGAGAAACTCTATACAGTCAGCAAAAACAAGACTGGGAGCTGACTCTGGCTTAGATCATGAACTCCTTATTGCCACATTCAGACCTAAATTGAAGAAAGTAGGGAAAACCATTAGATCATTCAGGTATGACCTAAACCAAATCCCTTACAATTATACAGCAGAACTGAGAAATAGATTGAAGAGACTAGATCTCACAGACAGTGTGTGATGAACTATGGATGGAGGTTTGTGACACTGTACAAGAGAGAGGGAGCAAGACCACCAGCAAGAAAAAGAAATGCAAAAAAGCAAAATGGCTGTCTAGGGAGGCCTTACAAATAGCTGTGAAAAGAGAAGAGAAGCAAAAAGCCAAGGAGAAAAGGAAAGATATAAACATCTGAATGGAGAGTTCCAAAGAATAGCAAGGAGAGGTAAGAAAGCCTTCCTCAGTGATCAGAGCAAAGAAACAGAGAAAAACAATAGAATGGGAATGACTAGAGATCTCTTCAAGAAAATTAGAGATACCAAGGGAACATTTTCATGCAAAGATGGGCTCAATAAAGGACAGAAATGGTATGGACCTAACAGAAGTATAAAATATTAAGAAGAGGTGGCAAGAATACACAGAAGAATATACTGTACAAAAAAGATCTTCCTGACCAAGATAATCAAGATGGTGTAATCATTTATCTAGAGCTAGACATCCTGGGATGTGAAGTCAAGTAGGCCTTAAGAAGCATCACTACAAACAAAGCAAGTGGAAGTGACGGAATTCAGTTGAGCTATTTTAAATCCTAAAAGATCATGCTGAGAAAGTGCTACACTCAATATGCCAGCAAATTTGGAAAACTCAGCAGTGGCCACAGGACTGGAAAAGGTCCCATTTTCATTCCAATCCCTGAGAAAGGCAATGCCAAAGAATGCTCAAACTACCACACAATTGCACTCATCTCACATGCTAGCAAAGTAATGCTCAAAAATCTCGAAGCCAGGCTTCAACAATACGTGAACCGTGAACTTCCTGATGTTCAGGCTGGTTTTAGAAAAGGCAGAAGAACCAGAGATCAAATTGCCAACATCTGCTGGATCATCAAAAGAGCAAGAGAGTTCCAGAAAAACATCTATTTCTGCTTTATTGACTATGCCAAAGACTTCGACTGTGTGGATCATAATAAACAGTGGAAAATTCTGAAAGAGACGGGAATACCAGACCACCTGACCTGCCTCTTGAGAAACCTATATGCAGGCCAGGAAGCAACAGTTAGAACTGGACATGGAACAACAGACTGGTTCCAAATAGGCAAAGGAGTACGTCAAGGCTGTATACAGAGAAGGCAATGGCAACCCACTCCGGTACTCTTGCCTGGAAAATCCCATGGACGGAGGAACCTGGTGGGCTGCAATCCATGGGGTCAGTACGAGTCAGACACGACTGAGCAACTTCACTTTCACGCACTGGAGGAGGAAATGGCATCCCACTCCAGTGTTCTTGCCTGGAAAATCCCAGGAACGGGGGAGCCTGGTGGGCTGCCGTCTATGGAGTCACAGAGTCAGACATGACTGAAGTGACCCAGCAGCAGCAGCAGTAAGGCTGTATATTGTCACCCTGCTTATTTAACTTATATGCAGAGCACATCATGAGAAACGCTGGGCTGGAAGAAGCACAAGCTGGAATCAAGATTGCTGGGAGAAATATCAATAACCTCAGATATGCAGATGACACCACCCTTATGGCAGAATGTGAAGAACTAAAAAGCCTCTTGATGAAAGTGAAAGAGGGGAGTGAAAAAGTTGGCTAAAACTCAGCATTCAGAAAACTAAGATCATGGCAACTGGCTCCATCAGTTCATGGCAAATAGACAAAGAAACAGAGGAAAAAGTGGCAGACTTTATTTTGGGGGGCTCAAAAATCACTGCAGATGGTGACTGCAGCCAAGAAATAAAAAGACACTTATTCCTTGGAAGAAAAGTTATGACCAACCTAGACAGCATGTTAAAAAGTAGAGACATTACTTTGCCAACAAAGGTTCGTCTAGTCAAGGCTATGGTTTTTCCTGTAGTCATGTATGGATGTGAGAGTTGTACTGTGAAGAAGGCTGAGCGCTGAAAGAATTGATGCTTTTGAACTGTGGTGTTGGAGAAGACTCTTGAGAGTCCCTTGGACTGCAAGGAGATCCAACCTGTCCATCCTAAATGAAATCAGTTCTGAATGTTCACTGGAAGGACTGATGTTGAAGTTGAAACTCCAATAGTTTGGCCACCTGATGCGAAGAGCTGACTCATTTGAAAAGACCCTGATGCTGGGCAAGATTGAAGGCAGGAGAAGGGGATGAGAGAGGATGAGATGGTTGGATGGCATCACCGACTCAATAGACATGAGTTTAAGTAAACTCTGTTAATTGGTGATGGACAGGGAGGCCTGGCGTGCTGCAGTCCATGGCGTCACAAAGAGTCGGACACGTCTGAGTGACTGAACTGAACTGCCTGAGGCTTGCCATTGTAGGAGGTATTTACAATAAAAGGACTTTCTACTTTTTTTCCACACCTCCTTCCCCACTCCCATCTCTGATCCATAAAAGAACCTGGCATACAGACACCCCAGACAATATGTTTATTTTGAAACATTAATCTGTCATCTTCTCTGTCAACTAGCTTTCTGAATAAAGTCATCTTTCTTGCCTCAACGTCTAGTCCCTGGGATTCACTGGCCTCATCTGCAGCAAGCAGAGCAAGCTTGGTAACAAATTTGGCAAGCCAGCCAGGAGTCTTGCTATTCCTGGCTATCAGGCCCAGATCAGGGAATATTGAGACAAGGCCCTAACAGCTGCTGGGACCATTGACAAGTCTGACTTGTGTCTGAGAAACCTTATTTTTAATCCAACCTCTTTTGTAAACTGATGCATTTTACCCTGTTGTACCTGACTCAGTCTGAAATCTTGAAATAAGAACTGATGCCTGTGTGTTTGTATGTGCTATTGTCTTTGGAAAACATTGTCACGGTTGATCTGTAAAAGAGCCCTATTTGATTGGCTTGAACAAAAGTTACTGCTTACAAACCAAGCAATTCTAAATACAAGAGAAATTAAGCTAAATAAATTTCAGGTTTACATGAACTGGGAAACATTCACTATTAAATCAGTACCTGGAATTAAACTTAGCTGATCTAACAGGCATGTCCTGAGTCACAGCATTAAATGGAATATTAAGTATAATACTTTCATTGTTCCTGAGTTTAATATAAGCTAAATAAGATTTATTATATCTGTTACAAATCTGTCAGCAAAGAAAATAACTCAATGTGAAGAAACTTCTGAGGAAATAAAGTGCAAATGAGAAGAGTTCAAAGTGTACTTTTAGAAATATATGTTACAGGATCTCTCCAGACATTCTGTAACTTAAAAGCTAAAACTGGGCTAAAATAAGTGATGAAAGGTTTATGGAAAATGGACCCCCAAAAGGGTTTTATATGCGATCAGTGAGGATTAACTAAGTTTAAAACAAGTTTATTTGAGTAAATGAATCCTAAAGTAAGCTGGTGCAAAACTAAATTTGGCTTTTCTCTCTGCTAAAAGTCAAATTTTCTGAAGATGCTAAGATGACTTTAATAACAGATTATGTTTATTTACATTTTAAATAATCTATTCAGTTCAGTCACTCAGTTGTGTCTGACTCTTCGCAACCTCATGGACTGCAGCACGCCAGGCTTCCCTGTACTTCACCAACTCCCAGAGTCCACCCAAACCCATGTCCATTGAGTCGGTGATGCCATCCAACCATCTCATCCTCTGTTGTCCCCTTCTCCTCCTGTCTTCAAACTTGCCCAGCATCCGGGTCTTTTCCATGAGCCAGGTCTTTGCATCAATCAGGAGGCCAAAGTATTGGAGCTTCAGCTTTAGCATCAGTCCTTCCAATGAACATTCAGGACTGATTTCCTTTAGGATTGACTGGTTTGATCTCCTTGCAGTCCAAGGGACTCTCAAAAGTCCTCTCCACACCACAGTTCAAAAGCATCAATTCTTTAGCACTCAGCTTTCTTTATGGTCCAACTCTCACATCCATACGTGACTACCAGAAAAACCACAGCTTTGACTAGATGGACCCTTGCTGGTAAAGCAATGTCCCTGCTTCTTAATACACTGTCTAGGTTTATCATAGCTTTTCTTACAGGGAGCAAGAGTCTTTTAATTTCATGGCTGTAGTCCCCATCTGCAGTGATTTTGGAGCCCATGAAAATAGTCTCACTGTTTCCACTGTTTCCCCATCTATTTGCCATGAAGTGACAGGACCGGATGCCATGATCTTAGTGTTTTGAATAGTGAGTTTTAAGTCCGCTTTTTCACCCTCCTCTTTCTTTCACTTTCATCAAGAGGCTCTTTAGTTCCTCTTTGCTTTCTGCCTTAAGGGTGGTGTCATCTGCATATCTGAGGTTCTTGGTATTTCTCCCTGTAGTCTTGATTCCTGTTTGTGCTTCATCCAGTCCAGCATTTCATATGATGCACTGTGCCTATAAATAAGCAAGATGACAACACATAGCCTTGATGCACTCCTTTCCCAATCTGAAACCAGTCCGTTGTTCCATGTGTGGTTCTAACTGTTTCTTCTTGCCTTGCATACAGGTTTCTTAAGAGGCAGGTATTCTCATCTCTTTAAGAATTTTCCACAGTTTGTTGTGATTCCAGAAAAACATCTACTTCTGCTTCACTGACTACACTGAAGCCTTTGACTGTGTGGATCACAACAAACTGCAGAAAATTCTTGAAGTACTTTCTATATTTGCCTTTGAAGTCTTTTATTGGCCCTTTGGCTAAGTTTCACCATGACCCATGGTCCTGTTGTATTTTAAAATTTATTCCTGGGGTGGCGGTTCCTTTAACAGGACTTCCTAAATCAAATTATAAAAAGTTCCTTTTACCTCTTGCTAGCTGAGGAGTGCTTCAAAGGTCCCTGAAGCACAAGAAGAGATGTTAAACTCATTAGGTTCACTTGGTATGTTAAACTGTAAGGAAGGTGTTATCAAATTATAAATTTTAAATTATATGATAAATGGTACACATATTCTAGAGATTACAGAGTTTCTAAGAATCTGATATGTCCTGGTAGAATATTATTAATCATATTTCTAGTTATTTCCTGAAAGTGTCATATGTCCTAACAGTAAGCAGGCTGCTTTGTCAATGGGATTGTAATCTGATGAAAACTGTGTCTTTTTTGAGTCTTTTATAGACAGTTACAGTTAAAAATGTTTTCTTTCTGAGATTTATAAAAAAGACTTTGGATATATACATGTTGCTGACTTTCAGACCATAAAGCTGAACTGAGTAAGAAACTGAAGAATTCTAATGTAAAACCTAACGACCTCATAAAGCTGTTAACAAAAAAGATTAGCTACATAGGGCTGAGTAAACAAGTTAATATGGTTATAATTTTTATGGTTTCTATCTAAAAAGATTACTGGTTTAAATCTGTTCTTTCCAAGTGTAAGGAAAACTTTCTTTTTTGTCTCTACCTGGTTGATCCTGCCAGTAGCATATGCTTGTCTCAAATATTAAGCCATCCATATCTAAGTACGCATGGATTGTGCAGTGAAACTGCAAATAGCTCATTAAATCAGTTATGGCTCCTTTGATCTCTCAATTATTGCAACTGGATTACAACTAGTTACACTAATCATTGTTTAAATTTGCTCCTTGTTTTCAAAATGTGCTTGTTGTCCCCTTGCTGCACTATGCCGCTGTCAATGTTACTAGCTGCATTACTTATATTCTAATTTATAAAACTTATCTTTTGCAATAACCAATGCACAAATCAGGCCTCCAATAAAACGTCTATGGCTAAATATTTTGGGGAAATAACTGTAATAGTGTGAGTCTAGGTATTGGAAGAAGAACAAGGGAAAATGTTTCTTGGATAATATTAATAAAGTCTGAAGAATTTTAATTATTGATGGGGCCTAGTCCAAAATTTAACACCTAGAGTGACATAGTAAAAATTTTCACCTGGTTTGGGATGAGCCTCGCAGGGCTATGAGACAAAATTTGATCATGAAATGTCTCCCAAATATTGGTCAAGTTCCTGATCAAGAGGGGAGGATCTGAGAAATGGAATATCTCCTACAAGCCCTTTAAAGTAAGCCAATGAGCTCAAGGAAGGGGAATCAGAGAGCAGTCACTCCCTATAGTGAACCATGAGGAAACTCTGAGAATGCAGAATTACAGGCCCCAGACAGTTGATTATAAATATATATATATATGTAAGTGTTTTAATGAGCCCTGACTCTTACATCTTCCCATAGATAGAAGAGCACTAAATTTCTTGAGATGTTGCCTCTTGGGTTTGAAGCTCAATATTTCTAAGTCTACATGTATAAAGTTAACACTTACCCAAGAGGAACAAAGGAAGAAAATCTCAACATCTGGAAAGCTGTCATTAATGGCTGCTGCTGCTGCTAAGTCGCTTCAGTCGTGTCCAACTCTGTGCGACCCCACAGACGGCAGCCCGCCAGGCTCCCCCGTCCCTGGGATTCTCCAGGCAAGAACACTGGAGTGGGTTGCCATTTCCTTCTCCAATGCATGAAAGTGAAAAGTGAAATTCAGAAGTCACTCAGTTGTGTCTGACTCTTAGTGATCCCATGGACTGCAGCCCACCAGGCTCCTCTCTGTCCATGGGATTTTTCAGGCAAGAGTACTGGAGTGGGGTGCCACTCCCAAAAAGATCCTTCTGACACAGCAATTAGAACGGTCATTGTCCCTTTTCCCACAAGATTGTGGAATAGACTTTTGACAGCAGGGAATTGTATCTAGCAAGAGTCAATTTTGAGTCTTGCATGCTACATCTATCTTTTGTCGCTTTTTTGGTTATAATCACACATAATGGCATGCCTCGCACATGGCTTCCCTTGTGGCTCAGCGGTAAAGAATCCACCTGCAATGCAGAAGACCTGGTTCGATCCCTGGGATGGGATGATCCCCTGGAGAAGAAGGGAAAAGCTAAGTTATGTCGCTCAGTCATGCCCGACTCTTTGTGACTCCATGGATTGCAGCACACCAAGCTTTTCTGTCCATCAACAACTCCCAGAGCTTGCCCAAACTCATGTCTGTTCAGTCAGTGACGCCATCCATCTCATCCTCTGTCATTCCGTTTTCCTCCTGCCTTCAATCTTTCCCAGAATCAGGGTCTTTTCCAGTGAGTCAGTTCTTCGCATCAGGTGGCCAAAGCAGTGGAGCTTTAGCTTCGTTATCAGTTGTTCCAATGAATATTCAGGACTGATTTCCTTTAGGATGGACTGGTTGGATCTCCTTGCAGTCCAAGGGACTCGCAAGAGTCTTCTCCAACACCACAGTTCAAAAGCATCAATTCTTCGGTGCTCAGTTTTCTTTATGGTCCAACTCTCACATCCATACATGACTACTGGAAAAACCATAGCCTTGACTAGACGGACCTTTGTCGGCAAAGTAATATCTCTGCTTTTTAATATGCTGTACAGGTTGGCCACAGCTTTTCTTCAAAGGAGAAAGCATCTTTTAATTTCATGGCTGCAGTTATCATCGGCAGTGATTTTGGAGCCCAAAAAACTAGTCTCTCACTGTTTCCACTGTTTCCCCATCTATTTGCCATGAAGTGATGGGACCAGATGCCATGATCTTAACTTTCTGAAAGTTGAGTTTTATGCCAACTTTTTCATTCTCCTCTTTTACTTTCATCAAGAGGTTCTTTAGTTCTTCTTTGCTTCCTGCCATAATGGTGGTGTCATCTGTGTATCTGAGGTTATCGATATTTCTCCCAGCAATCTTGATTCCAGCTTGTGTTTCACCCAGCCCAGCATTTCGCAAGATGTACTCTACATATAAGTTAAATGCTGGGAAAGGCTACCCACTCCAGTATTCTGGCCCAGAGAATTCCATGGACTGTAGAGTCCATGGGTTCACAAAGGTTGGATGCGATGAGCCACTTTCACGTTCAGTGGCATGCCTCAGGAAACTCTGCCCCCTCTTCCTGACCCTTAGATTAAAATGCTTTTGTTTAGCTCACAGGGAAATAATCTGACCTTGCCCACCTGTGAATAACTACAAAAAACTAACACATTCCCTTGTGTAAGGCTTGCCATTCTAGGAGATATTCATAAGAATTAAATGGTCTTTTTACTTGTTTCCACACCTCCCCCCATCTCAGATCCATAAAAGAACCTGGCATCCGGACCTTGACAAGATGATTATTTTGAGGCATTAGTCTGTCACATTCTCTGTTAGCCAGTTCTTTCCAAGTAAAGTTGTATTTGTTGCCTCAACACGTTGCCCCTCTGATTCACTGGCTTGTCAACCAGTGAGCAGAGTGAGCTTGGACTCAGTAACAGAACCTGTGTAACAGTACAAAACCCTAACATTCATGGTGAGAACTTAAGAAAGTGAAGAAATAAGTTTGGGATGGCAAGGGGATTAAAAAAAAAGACAGGAAAGGAAAGGAGAATAAGAAAAAGAAATAATCACTGGAAACTCCTCAATTTGTTGAAAGACATCAACTTCTATATTCAAGGAGCTCACAAACATCACACAATATAATTCCAATGAAATTCATTACTGGACAAATCACAGTAAAACTGTTGAAAATTACAAAGGAAAAATTTTACAAGTTGACTCAAATAATAATGCATTACTTATAAGGAGAATGGAGGTTAATGATCTGAGTAACTGATTTCTGACAGAAACAACATATGCCAGAAGTGAAACAACATTCTTAGTTTAAAATGGAAAAGAATTTTAAAAATCTAGAATCTTCCAACTGTGAAATTATCCTTAGAGAACAAATATGGAATCAATGAAATTGAAAACAGAGAACCAGAAAAAAAAAAAAAAATCAATAAAACCAAAAGCTTATTCTTTCAAATGGTCAATAAAATTGAAACCTCTGGGAAGACTAATTTAGAAGAAGAGCGCTGAATAGACCTGGTACTATTTAGGAAACTGAATTTGTAGCTAAAAGTCTTCTGAAAAAAACCTCCAGGCCCAGCCAATTTCCCTTGAGTTCTACTATGCAATTGAAGAAATAACACAATCTACTTCCCAATTCATTTCGTAAGTCCAGCATTAAAAATCAGACAAAGACAGTACAAGAAAAGAACAAACTGACATACTGAATCTCAACAAAATAACCTACAATACATACATTTACACAGTGGAATACTACTTAGCCACAAAAACTAGAGAACTGGCGTTTCCTTCAACAACTCAGAAGAATCTTAAAGATAATAAACTGTGTTAAAGCAGCCAGCCTCAAAAGGTTACATACTACTTAATTGTATTTATATGACATTATCAAAACAGCAAAATGTAGAACCGTTATCAGTGGCTGCCTGGGTTAGGATAAGGTTAAACTACAAACACAGCACAAGGTAGTTTTCTGGGGGTGATGGAACCATTCTGAATCCTGAGACTGGCTGTAGTAATAAAAAACCTATACATGTATGAAAATTCACCGAACTACATACCATAAAAAGGTCCATTTTACTATATGTTCAGTTCAGTTCAGTTGCGTCTGACTCTTTGCGACCGCATGAATCGCAGCACACCAGGCCTCCCTGTCCATCACCATCTCCCGGAGTTCACTCAGACTCAGGTCCATTGAATCCGTGATGCCATCCAGCCATCTTTTCCTCGTTCGTCCCCTTCTCCTCCTGCCCCCAATCCCTCCCAGCATCAGTCTTTTCCAATGAGTCAACTCTTCGCATGAGGTGGCCAAAGTACTGGAGCTTCAGCTTCAGCGTCATTCCTTCCAAAGAAATCCCAGGGTTGATCTCCTTCAGAATGGACTGGTTGGATCTCCTTGCAGTCCAAGGGACTCTCAAGAGTATTCTCCAACACCACAGTTCAAAAGCATCAATTCTTTGGCACTCAGCCTTCTTCACAGTCCAACTCTCACATCCATACATGACCACAGGAAAACCCATAGCCTTGACAAGACGGACCTTAGTCGGCAAAGTAATGTCTCTGCTTTTGAATATACTGTCTAGGTTGGTCATAACTTTTCTTCCAAGGAGTAAGCGTCTTTTAATTTCATGGCTGCAGTTTTCTCCTCCTGCCCCCAATCCCTCCCAGCATCAGGGTCTTTTCCAATGAGTCAACTCTTCGCATGAGGTGGCCAAAGTACTGGAGCTTCAGCTTCAGCGTCATTCCTTCCAAAGAAATCCCAGGGTTGATCTCCTTCAGAATGGACTGGTTGGATCTCCTTGCAGTCCAAGGGACTCTCAAGAGTATTCTCCAACACCACAGTTCAAAAGCATCAATTCTTTGGCACTCAGCCTTCTTCACAGTCCAACTCTCACATCCATACATGACCACAGGAAAACCCATAGCCTTGACAAGACGGACCTTAGTCGGCAAAGTAATGTCTCTGCTTTTGAATATACTGTCTAGGTTGGTCATAACTTTTCTTCCAAGGAGTAAGCGTCTTTTAATTTCATGGCTGCAGTCACCATCTGCAGTGATTTTGGAGCCCCCAAAAATAAAGTTTGACACTGTTTCCCCATCTAGTTCCCATGAAGTGATGGGACCGGATGCCATGATCTTAGTTTTTTAGAATGTTGAGCTTTAAGCCAACTTTTTCACTCTCCTCTTTCACTTTCATCAAGAGGCTTTTGAGTTCCTATTCATTTTCTGCCTTAAGGGTGGTATCATCTGCATATCTGAGGTTATTGATATTTCTCCCAGCAATCTTGATTCCAGCTTGTACTTTTTCCAGCCCAGCATTTCTCATGATGTACTCTGAATATGAGTTAAATAAGCAGGGTGACAATATACAGCCTTGAAGTACTCCTTTTCCTATTTGGAACCAGTCTGTTGTTCCATGTCCAGTTCTAACTGTTGCTTCCTAACCTGCATACAGGTTTCTCAAGGGGCAGGTCAGGTGGGCTGGTATTCCCATCTCTTTCAGAATTTTCCACAGTTTATTGTGATCCACACAGTCAAAGGCTTTGGCATAGTCAATAAAGCAGAAATAGATGTTCTTCTGGAACTCTCGCTTTTTCCATGATCCAGCAGATGTTGGCAATTTGATCTCTGGTTCCTCTGCCTTTTCTAAAACCAGCCTGAACATCTGGAAGTTCACGGTTCACGTATTGCTGAAGCCTGGCTTGGAGAACTTTGAGCATTACTTTACTAGCATGTGAGATGAGTGCAATTATGTGGTAGTTTGAGCATTCTTTGACATTGCCTTTCTTTGGGATTGGAATGAAAACAGACTCTTGATGAAAGAGAAAGAGGAGTGAAAAAGCTGACTTAAAACTCAACATTCAAAAGACTAAGATCACAACATCAGGTCCTATCACTTCAAGGTAAATAGATGGGGAAACAATGGAAACAGTGAGAGACTTTATTTTCTTTGGCTCCAAAATCACCTCAGATGGTGACTGCAGCCATAGAATTAAAAGACGCTTGCTCCTTCATAGAAAAGCTATGACCAACCTAGACAGTGTATTAAAAAGCAGAGTTATTACTTTACTGACAAGGGTTCATCTAGTCCAAACTATGATTTTTCTAGTAGTCATGTATGGATGTGAGAATTGGACCATAAAGAAAGCTGAGCACTGAAAAATTATTGCTTTTGAACTGTGGTGTTGGAGAAGACTCATGAGAGTCCCTTGGATTACAAGGAGATCAAACCAGCCAATCCTAACGGAAATCAGTCCTGAATATTAATTGGAAGGACTGATGGTGAAGCTAACGCTTCAATAGTTTGGCTACCAGATGCAAAGAACCAACTCACTGGAAATACCCTGATCCTTTGAAAGACTCAAGGCAGGAGGAAAGGGGGACAATAGAGGATTAGACGGTTGGACCGCGTCATTGGCTCGTTGGACATGAATTTGAGCAAGCTCAGGGAGTTGGTGATGGACATGGAAACCTGGCGTGCTGCAGTCCATGGGGTTACAAAGAGCTGGACAAGACTGAGCAACTGAACTGAAAAACACACTTAGGTAATATTTAGTCAGCTCATTTGTCAGGCATGATCTTAAATTAAACATATACGTGTTACGTTCCACGGAGAAAAAAGTAACATTGCTGAAATGAATAGGAAGACAGAGGTTCTCAGTAGATAAACAATATTTTTTAAACAAAGAAAGAAACAAATGAAAATTTTAGAACTGAAAAACAAAATGTCTGAAATAAGATCTTAAAAACAGGATGGAAATGTAAAGGAATGAGTCAGTAAATGTGAAGATACACTAACAGAAATGATCTAATATGAAGAACAGAGAAATTAAAGACTGAAAGAAAATGAAGAGTCTCAGGCTCCTATAGACAATATCCAAAGTTCAATTCATGCCCAGAAAAAGGAAAAAGATTGGTATAGAAAAATATATTTGAAGAAATAATGTTCAAAAAACCTCTTTAACTTGGTGAAAGGCACAAATTTAAAAATTCACAAAGTTCAGTGTGCATCAAATAGGATTAACTCAAAAGAAAGATCAAAGAAATAAAAATGGAAAAGACATTTCAGTTAAGCAAAACAAAGAAATTTATCACCAAAAGGGCTACTCAAAAGAAGTTCTTCAGGTTGAAGAGATATGACACGAGAAACAAAACTGAAATTTCATTAACAAAGAACAACAACAAGAAAATAGCAAATATTTAGGAATATATGAGATTATTTTTTTCTCCTCTCAAGTCCTTTAAAAAATATATTATTATTTAAGGCAAAGGCTATGTTTCATCCCCAGACCTAACAGACACATAGATATCAACAAACCTGGAGCACAGAATTAGAGGTAGAGAGAATGATTACTTTATATCAGGAAATGAACTAAATACTCTGGCACACTTCTGCACATTTAAACACCAAGCCACAGTACATTAAAAAAATTAAAACACTACCAAGATTCAATATTACAACACTGCTTAAAAGGCTTTAAAATCATTCACTAAACAGAGCTAACTTAAAGTTATGAAAGACAGAGATGGAGTTAGGTGCTATTACCACCAGACTCAGGTAAACATTACTTAAAATAGGTGAGGACACTGTGTGTGCTCACTTGGTCAGTTGTGTCCGACTCTCTGTGGCCCCATGAACTGTAGTCTGCCAGACTCCTCTGCCCATGGAATCTTCCAGGCAAGATACTGGAGTGGGGTGCCATTTCCTACTCCAGGAAATCTTCCTGACCCAGGGATCCAACTTGCGTCTCTTGTGACTCCTAGACTGGCAGGCAGATTCTTTACAACTAGCGCCACTACTGACAGTCACCTACGAGAGGTGACAATCAGTATATGGAACGATCAGTATTCCGAGCCAGGTATGATTGACTCCAAAACCTATATAAACAGAAAACTGATTTTTAACCTTACTGTTAAGATTACAGTTTATTTAAAAAAAAAAAAAAAAAAAAACTCCCTTAAAAGTACATCTGAGGGATTTCCCTGGTGGCTCAGTGGTAAAAAGGAGAAAAAAAAAAGAACCTGTCAATGCAGCAGACACAGGTTGAATCACTGATCTGGGACGATTCCAGGTACCACAGAGAAAATAAGCCTGTGCACTACCAACACAAAGCCCATGAACCTCAACTACTCAAGCCTAAGCGCCTAGAGCCTGTGCTCCACAAGAGAAGCCACCACAACGGAAAGCCCACGCAACGCAAGTAAAGAGTAACCCCAGCTCACTGCAACTAAAAAGCCTATGCAGCAACAAAGCCCCAGCACAGCCAGAAATTAATAATTTTTTAAAATACATCTGAGAACTCTAGGGTGAAGAAATAAATAAGGAGTCTTATCACTAAGAGATGTGAGAATCTCAAGAGGGTTTATATTAAAACTTGAGAACAAATTTCTCTAATTTTCACTAAAATTGTTGGTACAATAATCTTTTGTAAAAACAAGTAAGTATAATCTTTAAAAGTACATGTCAGTATGTTACAATTCCACCTGGATGTGTTAGAAGCTAAGTCTGTGGGCAAAGTGTCCATACAAGCGATGGTGAGACAGCCCAGAATGAGGTATTAGAACTCAAGCAGAATGGCAAAATGCTCTGCATGAGGTATGAGAGAAGCCTCGAATGAGGAATGCATCCTGGTACAAGGTGTCAGAGCCCTAGTACAGTGAAAATGTTATGCAAGACAGAGGAAGGAGCAGCAATGGCAGTGGGAACTGGCTGGGATTGATCCTATAAGTAAATAACTAAGGGTGATGGGAGGTAAGTAATTCATTTTAAGAAAAGGGAGTTATAAACTTGGAGAAGGAGAAAACTGAAAAAAAAAAAAAAACACTGTTTATTGGAAAAACTGGCACCATCTCACAGTTTTTTATATATAGATAGAGATATAAATATAGGAACAAAATCTTGGTTTCTAAATACCTTTCTCCACTAAAAGAAACCACACCTTGGAGAAATGGTTGACTCCAGGGCTGTGGCAAGCAAAGTTTAAGGTGAGCCTGGAATATTTTCTTTTCAAAAAGTAAGGAGTGCTCAAAGCAAGTCAGAAGAACACAGAAACTAGCTTGAAGTGGCTTTCATCACTAGCCAAAGCTGGGACAATCTGAGAATCAACAAACAGCAAGTTTGATAAGGATGAGCTTAACATAGTCTCAAAATACTTTCCCACAAAGTACTTACTAATTACTAAAAGGGAGGGAAACTTTTCAGTAAAGAGGCTTGGGAGACTTCACCTTACTTAAGTGATCAAAATGCACATCATCAGTAAGGGGACAAATGTAACTATGCCATTTGACAGGATGTATAGGAAGAAAAGTTATGATCAACCTAGATAGCATATTCAAAAACAGAGACATTGCCGACTAAGGTCCGTCTAGTCAAGGCTATGGTTTTTCCTATGGTCATGTATGGATGTGAGAGTTGGACTGTGAAGAAGGCTGAGTGCCAAAGAATTGATGCTTTTGAACTGTGGTGTTGGAGAAGACTCTTGAGATTCCCTTGGACTGCAAGGAGATCCAACCAGTCCATCCTGAAGGAGATCAGCCCTGGGTGTTCTTTGGAAGGACTGATGCTGAAGCTGAAACTCCAATAATTTGGCCACCCCATGCAAAGAGTTGACTCACTGGAAAAGACCCTGATGCTGGGAGAGATTGGGGCAGGAGGAAAAGCAGACGACAGAGGATGAGATGGCTGCATGGCATCATGGACTCGATGGACGTGAGTCTGAGTGAACTCCAGGAGTTGATAATGGACAGTGAGGCCTGGCGTGCTGCGATTCATGGGGTCGCAAAGAGTCAGACACAACTGAGCGACTGAACTTAACGTGAACACAGTATCATCACTGTGGTACTCCTATCAAAAATGCACAATCTGAATCCAACCACAAAGAGACATCAGGTAAATCCAAATCATTGGACATTTTACAAAAAAACTAACCTGTAATCTTTTTAAGTGTCAGGGCCATGAAAATCAATGAAACACTGAGAAATTGTTCCAGGCTGAAGCAATGTAAAAAAACATTATAATTAAATAAACGCAACAGAGAATTCTGAACTGGATCATATTGTTAGAGAGTATATCACTATGAAAACTGGCAAAACTTGGATGACGTTTTGAGTAGATGGTAGTAATATACCAATATTAATTTCCTAAGCTTAATTTGTTTCTGCAATAGAATGTCCTGCCCTTGACTGAGGCAATAAAAATGCAATCTACAACTTACTCAGTTTTTAGCACTAACTTGGAACTTTTGTTAAAGTTTGAGACTTAAGAAAAAAAAAAAAAGATTACCCAAAATATTCCCTTACAGCATCTAAAGCTAGAATATAAGCAAAACAGTACTCCTTTTAAAGAAAATGTGTTTCCATCTATTACCATACAGGAAACAACTCTATTATTTACGGGATTCTTTTAATCTATATCTGCACTGTCCAATACAGTACCACTGTTCTGTTTCCCACTGCACTGACCACATTTCAAATGTTCCACAGTCACTGCTACTTCAGTTACTATCAGCTACTACGTAGGGGAACAGAGATACAGAACACTTTCATCATCACAGAAAAGTCTACTACTAGACAACACTGACTCAGAGTTTGGGAAGTCAACAGATGTAATAACTAACTAAAGGCCAAAGACTGAGGCAGACGTGGGCATGGATTCTTAGCAACTGCTCTCACACTTAACAAGTCATTTGACTTCTCCAGAGCCTCAGACTCCTTTCTGTAAAACAGATTAATGCAGCCAGCACCGCAAGGCTTCTGAAAACATCAAACAAAAATTAATGCAAAATGTCTAGAACACAGTAGTTGGCACACAGTAAATAAGATAAACAATAACTGTGGGCAAGAATTCCTTAAAATAAATGAAGTAGGCATCACAGTCAACAAGAGAGTCCGAAATACAGTACCTGGATGCAATCTCAAAAACGACAGAAAGATCTCTGTTCATTTCCAAGGCAAACTATTCATTATTATGGTAATCCAAGTCTATGCTCCTACCAATAATGCTGAAGAAGCTGAAATTGAACAGTTCTATGAAGTCCCACAAGACCTTCTACAACTAACACCCAAAAAAGATGTTCTTCTCATTATAGGGGACTGGAATGCAAAAGTAGGAATTCAAGAAATACTTGGGAGTAACAGGCAAATTTGGCCTTGGAGTAAAGAATGAAGCAGGGCAAGACTAGCAGAGTTTGGCCAAAAGAATGCACTGGTCATAGCAAAGAGCCTCTTCCAACAACACAAGAGACGACTCTACACGTGGACATCACCAGATGGTCAATACAGAAATCAAACTGATTATATTCTTTGCAGCCAAAGATGGGGAAGCTCTATGCAGTCAGCAAAAACAAGACCCGGAGCTGACTGTGGCTCAGATCATGAACTCCTTACTGCCAAATTAGGACTTATATTGAAGAAAGTAGGGAAAACCACTACACCATTCAGGTATGACCTAAATCAATTCCCTTACAAGTATACAAAGGAAGTGACAAATAGATTCAAGGGATTAGATCTGATAGAAGAACTATGATGGGTGGAGGTTCATGACATGGTACAGGAGGCAATGATCAAGACTATCCCAAGAAGAAAAAGGCAAAATGGTTGTCTCAGGAAGCCTTACAAATAGCTGTGAAAAGAAGAGAAGCTAAAGGCAAAGGAGAAAAGAAAACATATACCTATTTGAATGCAGAGTTCAAAGAACAGCAAGGAAAGATAAGAAAGCCTTCCTCAGTGATCAATGCAAAGAAAGAGAGGAAAACAATAGAATGGGAATGACTAGAGATCTCTTCAAGAAAATTAGAGATACCAAGGGAACATTTCACGCAAAGATGGGCACAATGGAGGACAGAAATGATATGGAACTAACAGAAGCAGAAGATATTAGAAGTGGCAAGAATACACAGCACTATACAAAAAAGACCTTCATGACCCAGATAACCACAATGGTGTGATCACTCACCTAGAACCAGACATCCTGGAGTGCAAAGTCAAGTGAGCCTAGGAACAAAGCTAGTGGAGGTGATGGAATTTCAGTTGAGTTATTTCAAATCCTAAAAGATGATGTGGTGAAAGTGCTGCACTCTAAATGCGAGCAAATTTGGAAAACTCAACAGTGGCCCCAGGACTGAAAAAGGACAGTTTTCATTCCAATCTCAAAGAGAGGCAATGCCAAACAATGCTCAAACTACCGCACAATTTCACCATCTCACACACTAGCAAGGTACTGCTCAAAATTCTCCAAGCCAGGCTTCAACAGTACATGAACCAAAACTTCCAGATGTTCAAGTTGTATTCAGAAAAGGCAGAGGAACCAGAGATCAAACTACCAACATCCGTTGGATCATTGAAAAAAGCAAGAAAGTTCCAGAAAAACACCTCTTCTGCTTTATTGACTAAGCCAAAGCCTTTGACTGTATGGATCGCAACAAACTGCGGAAAATTCTTAAAGAGATGGGAATACCAGAGCACCTGACCTGCCTCCTGAGAAATCCGTATGCAGGTCAAGAAGCAACAGTTAGAACTGGACATGGAACAACAGACTGGTTCCACATCGGGAAAGGAGTACATCAAGGCTGTATATTGTCACCCTGTTTATTTAACTTATATGCAGAGTACATCATGAGAAACGCTGGGCTGGATGAAGCACAGGCTGGAATTAGGATTGCAGGGAGAAATATCAATAACCTCAGATATGCAGATGACACCACCCTTACGGCAGAAAGTGAAAAAGAACTAGCCAGCCTCTTGATGAAAGTGAAAGAGAAGAGTGAAAAAGTTGGCTTAAAACTCAACATTCAGAAAACTAAGATCATGGCATGTGATCCCATAACTTCATGGCAAATAGATGGGGAAATAATGGAAACAGTGACAGATTTTATTTTGGGGGCTCCAAAATCACTGCAGATGGGGACTGCAGCCATGAAATTAAAAGATGCTTGCTCCTTGGAAGAAAAGTTATGATCAACCTAGACAATATATGAAAAAGCAGAAATGTTACTTTGTCAACAAAGGTCAGTCTAGTCAAACCTATGGTTTTTCCAGAAGTCATGTATGGATAAGAGACCATAAAGAAAGCTGAGCGCCAAAGAACTGATGCTTTTGAACTGTGAGAAGACTCTTGAGAGTTCCTTAGACTGCAAGAAGATCCAACCAGTCCATCCTAAAGGAAATCAGTCCTGGGTGTTCATTGGAAGGACTGATGTTGAAGCTGAAACTCAAATACTTGGCCACCTGATGTGAAGAGCTGACACATCTGAAAATACCCTGATGCTGGGAAAGATTGAAGGTAAGAGGAGAAAGGGATGGCAGAGGATGAGATGGTTGGATGGCATCACCGACTCAATGGACATGCGTTCGAGCAAGCTCCGGGACTTGGTGATGGACAGAAAAGCCTGGCATGCTTCAGTCCACAGGATCACAAAGACTCAGACTCGACTGAGCAACTGAACTGAACTGAAGTCTCTTCTATAATGTGACTGGATGATTTCTTAATCTTTGATCTCAGTATTTTTAGATCTAGTTAAGCAATTTCAGGAGCATCAGTTTGAAAATAAGCTTACTTATCCTGCTTGTTCAAAAGGCTAATGAGCTCCATGTTGTTAAATTCAAAGAAAAATCTTTTTTCTCTTTTTTTTGGCCTTGCCATGCAGCTTGTGGGATTTTAGTTTCCTAACCAGGGATCGAACCTGGGCCCTGGGCAGTGACAGTGAGGAGTCCTAACCACTGGACTGCCAAAGAATTTCCCAAAGAAAAATCTGTTAGTTCTCACTTTACTCAACTCTGATCATCACTTGACCCTACTGACTACTCTCCCCTTGAAATACTCTGTCGTCTTTTTTTTGGTACCACCATCAACTCATCCATTTAACTCAGGAGTCATCTTTGAAATCTCTCTCTCCTTCACCTTCAATCCACTGAGCGTGGCCTGATGATCACACATTTGTCCACCTCCACATTTCTCATCCTAATTCAAGCTATCCTCATCTACTCTGGACTGCTACTGCAAACGTCTTTACTAATGTCTCCATATCCATTCTTGCCGTCTCTCCTTCCTTTCAATACACATCACCACAATCTTAGTTCTGCCTTCTGGGACTACCAAAAAACAAGAGTAACCTGACTTCTAAATGACAACATTTCAAAGAATAAGAAGGTTATACCACTCCACTCTTAGCCAAGCGCTCTTAGTTTTCTCTATATTCTGACAAATCACTTTCAACTGTCATACTGTCCTTTAAACTGTCCTTGTCATACTGTCCTTTAAACTGAATAGATCTTAATGCATGGATATAAGTAACCTAGCCGTTTATACACGGAGAAGGCAATGGCACCCCACTCCAGTACTCTTGCCTGGAAAATCCCATGGATGGAGGAGCCTGGTAGGCTGCAGTCCATGGGGTCGCTAAGAGTCGGACATGACTGAGCGACTTCCCTTTCAATTTTCACTTTCATGCATTGGAGAAGGAAATGGCAACCCACTCCAGTGTTCTTGCCTGGAGAATCCCAGGGATGGGGGAGCCTAGTGGGCTTCTGTCTATGGGGTCACACAGAGTCGGACACGACTGAAGCGACTTAGCAGCAGCAGCAGCCGTTTATACAAAAGAATGAAACTTGCATAGCCTCAAATTTCAAACCACAATTACTATTTTTAATGTTTTCATGTGTTTAGCTGCTGCTGCTGCTAAGTCACTTCAGTCCTGTCCAACTCTGTGCGACCCCATAGACGGCAGCCCACCAGGCTCCCAAGTCCCTGGCAAGAAAGTATGTTAATATTTGTTAAGTACCTACTATATATCAGACATTGTTCAGTGTTCAGGGACAAAACAGTGACCCAAACTGACAAACCTCATTCTTACAGAACTTGCTTTAAAGAGAAAAATACAATAAACTTAAGTTAGTAAATTATAAAACATCTTGGAAAATGTTAAGTGCTATGGAGAAAAACCTGGCTTAAAAAAGGCTAAGAAATGTAGGAGGATGGCCTGACACTTTAAGAGTAGTTAAAATCTCAGTAGTAGAGTAGAGAAGTGTAGCTAGAGAAACTGAAATCAGAGAGGAAGAGACTCAAAAAATCCTAGACCCTGGCAGATCATAGCAAGAACTATGTATTTAACTATGAGAAGGGAAGCCATTTGAGAAGACAGTGACAGGATCTGAATTATTTTATCAGGAGCACTCTCGCTGCTGAGTGTTAAAGACTAGGTGAACAAAAGTCATAGTGAAACATCTCAGAATGTTGTTCTGTGAGAGATGACAGTGTTGTTTTTAATTTTATATAGAACTTTTATTGGCACTAGGAATTACAAAGCCACAATTTTAAAAAAAAAGGAAAGTGAGGACCATAACAATGAAAAGATAAGCATTGGGAACAGCAATAAAATGATACAGGATATTTTAACTCCAGGCTCTACTCAGTGCTACTAAAAGTTTATCACCATCAGATGCAAGATTCAATGTAAAGCTATTAACTTATTCTTTGAGACAGGGGATATAATTAAGATTATTTCACTGGAGAAGGTAAGTCAAGATTCAATTCACATCACTAAAAGACAATGGTAAATGATGGCAGAGCTTACTAAAAGGAACTTACAATGAAAATTATTCTAGAGCTCACTCTTCATTATTTTTGTACCTGCCATTCTCCTTAGTTAGGTTTTACAGATACGTCTGACTGATGAAACTAAAAAAAAAAAGTATTAGGTAGATGAGTAATATAATTATACACTTTCTAATTACTAAAAGATGCTACTGGTAACAGCACTGATTCATCCTATCTCTGATTAACAACATAACTTTTCAAGAAAATTGCCTGAAGTACTGGTTAGGGCCCAAAGGATTATAGGGAAGCTGAACGACCCCTGAAAAGTTTCAATGTTAACCCATGAAACTTGTTACTACCACCTAAAAGCATACAAAAATACTACTCTTAAAAACTTTCCATGACTTAAGTTTCAAGTAGCATATTTAGGAACAATTTTCCATTTTCTTCCAGTTTTCTTCCCCCTCAACGTAGTGAAAACGTCTTTATAGCGTAAGTACACTTGAGTAAGCAGAGATACAAACCCTACCCTGCCAAAATCTTAAGAGGTAGTCAAATTCTCAAGCATAAAGGTCACTAGCTCAACGTAAAATGTACTGATTATTAAAATACTTGCAAGCACCAAACAAGAAAAAACTACAGCGGAAAAAAAAATGCAGTTACAATAAGAATTGCTAATCTTTAAAATATTCTTCATATTGCATAAACCAAATACAAAGTAAACTCAGATTACCTTTCATAACAGTAAAACAAAGAAATCAAAAGACAATTTCATTTCTTCTGCCAGTTCGTTAAAACAACAAAAAGTCCCACAAACTTTATTGCAGCTCTTAGCAAACAGCAAAAAAGTCAAATCATTAGGCCAACTGCCAAAGAAACAGGGAAGAGAAAGCAATAGTGTGGAAAAAGACTTGAATACATATCAAAATTTTAATACCAATAAAACACAAAACCCACATTTAAGAATGTACTTCAACATCCTGCTGAGGGTAAGTAGTCATATGCACGAATCAACTTTTGTTTTATAATGAAAAAACGCATCTATTAAACATGCTTTTTCCAATATTCAGTGAATTTCCCAAATTGGTAAAACTGAAGAACGGCATCTACTAGCCAAAGCACTATATTAAAAACTTTTTGGTCAGTTCTGCCTAAATATCTTAGTTCACTAGCAGTATGACAAAAATATTAAAATGTAACCCAAAATGACTGAAAAACGCTCAAATACTTTGAGAATATTTTAAAATTCCATATTCGTATCTGAATGTTTTATTCAACTACTCTTAGAATCAGGCGCTTACTTTCAGAACAATTTTTCAAAATGGGGGGGGGAGAGAGCAAGACGGCCAGACATCTCTAAGAAATGTCTTTAATGGTTCAAAATTCCTAGTATCTAAGGAGGAGCGACTGATGGAGCCAAGTTGAAACCTCCCGGCCCTCTCGTCAGACAGGGAAACTGGTTTAAAAACCGGAGGTGGGAGAAGAGTTTGAAATTCAGAGCATGGGGTAACGCGGATGCTCTGAATCGCCGGCTCTTCCCTAGTCGCGCACTCCGAGAGGTCACCGCGCAGTAAAGTTTGGTTTCACAAACGGGCTTGGACGCTATTGACAAAAGCAAAGTCTCTCAAGTCGAGAGAGCCGGGGTCGGGAAGCGCCCGGAAGCCCAGCAGGACACAGTGCCCGCGGGGACGGGGCTGGACGTGTGGCGACCCTGCCGCGGAGAACCCTAGGCTCAACGACCCCGGGCGGGGACGGGAGCCGCCGGCGGAGGCGCGGGTAGGCCACAAGGAGGAAGTGGGACGGGGTACCGAGAGCCAGGCGGTGGCGGCCGACACGGGGCCGCCCTCGCGGGGGTGGCGAGACGAACGCGGGGCCTCCCGCCTCAGCCTCCCCCGCCTCCAGCGGCGGCTCCAACTTTCCTCCGAGCGCAGAACGCCGCCTGGGCCGCGCGGGATTCCGAAACTTTGTCCGCCCGCCCATCGCCCCGGGCCCCCTCTCCCCGACTCCGCCGGCCCGTACACCCTACCCCGCAGCGACAGCCGCCTGCGCCCGTCCACCCCCGGGGTCGGCCCGTGTTTACCTCAGGCCGAGGTCGAGGCGCAGGCTCCGGCGGCGGCGGCAGCCCCACTGCAGGTCCCCAGGTTCCCGTCACGCCGCCGCCAAGTTCCCCAACATGGACTCCGTCCGCTTTGAGGTATTCCGGGGGCCGCTGAGGCGCCGGCTCCGCTGGCTGGCGCGGGAGGTGGCGGCGGTGGAGCAGGGAGCGGACCCGGGCTGCGCTGCTCCGCGCGGCTTGCGCCACCGCTGCTCCCCCTCCCCCCGCCCCGTCTGGCCGCCTCCCGCTCCGCTCCGCGCGTCCCCTTTCCCCTCCCCCCTTCTCCCCTCCGCTAAGCCGCGCCGCCACAGGTCGGCGCGCTACGGTGACGCCGGCGGCGGCGGCGGCGGACCCTCCGCGCAGTCCCTACTCGCTCGCACTGGCCCTGCGTGCACGACTGCAGCGCTCAACCAGACCTCAGGGGGGCGCTGGCAATCCACCGTTTGCGACGGAAGAACGTGACGGGCGGAGTCAAGTCACGCGGCCTGCGAGCCGGAGGGAGGGCCCCAGCTGGTGGCGCGGGCTTCTGGGAAACGTCCTTAACGCCCGGCTCTCCTCCCACGCCGCGGGTTCTGCGCCTGCGCGGCGCGCTGGAGTCAGCCCTGCGTTGCCGGCTGTACACCCCAAGCTGCAGAAGACAGTTAAGAAGTCTCTCGGGGAACAGGACAGGCAGGAGGGGCTTTGTGCGGCCTTTACTATCTATCTGATACTGGAAACAGTGTTTTGGCGATGGATTGAGTTTTTGTCCTGCAGTGTTACCCGCCTGAACTACATCCTGCAGGGAGGCTGAAGTGGCCCCAACTTACAAGCTCATCTCTTCCCGCCCAGTGGGCATTTTTAAAACGCTTTGAAGAGGTATCCTACGTGACTCATCAAGCCTAGGCTTGTCCCCGTAACTAAATTCCCACAATAAAAAATTAAATGTGATCCTGATCCACTTGGTGGTTCAGTTCAGTCGCTCAGGTTTGTCCGACTCTTTGCGACCCTGTAAACTGCAGCATACCAGGCTTCCCTGTTCATCACCAGCTCCCGGAGCTTGTTGAAACTCATGTCCATACTGTTGGTGATGCCATCCAACCATCTCATCCTCTGTCTTCCCCTTTCTCTTCCTGCGTTCAATCTTTCTCAGCATCAGGGTCTTTTCCAGTAAGTCAGTTCTTCGCATCAGGTGGCCAAAGTATTGAAGTTTCAGCTTCAGCATCAGTCCTTCCAATGAATATTTGGGACTGATTTCTTTTAGGATGGACTGGTTGGATCTCCTTGTGGTCCACGGGACTCTCAAGAGTCTTCTCCAACACCCCAGTTCAAAAACATCAATTCTTCGGAGCTCAGCTTTCTTTATAGCCCAACTCTCACATCCATACATGACTACCAGAAAAACCATAGCCTTGACTAGCCAGACTTTTGTCGGCAAGTAATGTCTCTCCTAACCACCAAGGTAATTTGGTGGTTAGATAGAGACGTGATAATTCATTCAAGAATACATCGGAGACTGCGATATGGAACTTCTGTACCATTATCGATTCTTTTGGGCTTCTCTGGTGGCTCAGAAGGTAAAGCGTCTGCCTACAATGCGGGAGACCCAGGTTCGATCCTGAGTCAGGAAGATCCTCTGGAGAAGGAAATGCCAATCCACTCCAGTAACTCTTAGCTGGATAATCCCATGGACAGAGGAGCCTGGTAGGCTACAGTCCATGCGGTCGCAGAATCAGACACGACTGACGACTTCACTTCATCGATTCTTTCTCTGCAGGGTCATCCAAATCTCTTTGTTTTATCTTGGATATACCTTTCACACTGCTTTTTAAGGTCACCGACCCTTTAACCTCATAGTTTATCTTCAGGACAAATCTTCACACTTCTGACTACTCTTCTTGCTCTGGGTATCCTTCCTCTCACTTCTATCCGAGGGTCTTTGCACTCCCCCTGAAGCTCTGTCCCTGGACCTCTAACTTGGCTCACTCAGGTCTCAATCACATCCAGTCTTAGCTCTCACACGTTTTGGGGTCTTCTGCCTCCTTCCTTACTTTCTATGGGCTTTGCACTCCCCTTGTCACGCTGAGGGCTTCCCAGGTGGCTTCCCAAGTGACAGAGTGGTAAAGAATCCACCTGCCAATGCGGGAGACCAAGGAACTACAACAGGTTGGATCTCTGAGTGGGGAAGATCCCCTGGAGGAGAGTATAGCAACCACTCCAGTATTCTTGCCTGGACAATCCCATGGACAGAGGAACCTGGTGAACTATAGTCCAAGGGGTCCTGAAGAGTCTGACACCAGCACTCCTGGACAGCAGCCTAGCAGAGCCATGCCTGGGATGACTCTCCTTCCTGCTTTTCCAGACCCCTCCCTCATTGGGTACCCTTCTGCTGCACTCACCAGACTAGGCTGTTGCCGGCGCCCCCTCCTCCCCGCTTCTCTGCACCCCATTCTTGTGCAATGTGTTTGGTCAGCTCAATGTGTTTGTCCGGCTCACACAGCACTGGGACAGTGTCTTAACACTTTCCTAACAACA
Source organism: Aepyceros melampus (assembly GCA_006408695.1). Lineage (NCBI taxonomy): Eukaryota > Metazoa > Chordata > Mammalia > Artiodactyla > Bovidae > Aepyceros > Aepyceros melampus. Next base: position 166,711 of record SJXQ01011515.1, on the reverse strand, counting down.
GCTTCTGGCACGGTGCTTGTGCTCAGCAAGGACTTGGTAAATAGTTGCAGGAGCAATGTATGACTAGCAGCCTTGTCTTTGAGTCTTACAATGTATAGTTTTGGATATGAACTTTGGGAATTCAGATGGACTCTGCTATGTTTGGAATATTTGAAGGAACAATGATATAGAGGAGTTTATAACAATACATTATAAAGAATGTGATAAAGGATGACTAAGACAAACACTGAAAATTTGTTTAAAGAATTGTGTGATACAACCAGATCAACAAGCACTGTTATGAGCCATCCGACTGAGAGTGTAATTTTATTGTGTATATATACACACATGCGTGCGCATACACACGACCTCATCCAGTTATCTGTAACTCCAGATAGAGACTCCTAGTACAACATTCTTCTTTAATGTAGAAATTTATGTGAAAATCTCTTTACATATTTGTTCTGTGAAAAATGTTCTTTCATAAAAATTAGTCAAAGCTCAAATGTTAACATTCTCCAAAGAAAAAGCTAATTTTTAAATTAAGAATAACAGTATATCAGTTCAGCAAAACTAAACACATCTTTTGATGTATTTATTTACTTGGAGAAACACATCTTTTGATGTATTTATTTACTTGGAGAAGGAAATGGCAATCCACTCCAGCACTCTTGCCTGGAAAATCCTATGGACGGAGGAGCCTGATAGGCTACAGTCCATGGGGTCGCAAAGAGTCGGACACGACTTGAGCAACTTCACTATTTATTTACTAGAAAATAATGAAACTGTCACTTTTTTTCAGTTGGCCTCTTAGGTATCATGGGACCATGTTTAAGAGAAAAACACTCAGCACTAATGTGCTAGTGGTTTTTACTTTCATGTGCAAGTAGAAAAGAGGATGGCGGTTTGTAACAGGCTGTCTCCCTTGGGAAAAGGACAAGTGTATTTCTGTGCATGCACTATTCTCCTAATAATGTTTGCATGATGATTTATTATTTTCTCTATTTTTCAGTATTTTTTATTTATAATAAAGAGATACTGGATTTTAAATAAATAAAAGATGAACTATAAAATGTAGAAGTAAAGATTGATATACCAATCATCACTGTCAAAATTTTAGGTTTTATTATAGCCACAAAAAAGCACAAATCATGCGCATGGCAAAACAATCTTCAACTGAAAATCCAACTGGTGTGTTGCACTTAGACGGGTACTTAACATGCCAAACTGTCATGTGGCAACAGACCTATATTAGCATCTTTAGAAATGAAGGATATCAGTGTATTGATTTTGACAGAACTTTATCAGACAAAACTGCTATCAATTTAATTCTTCTGAACTGAGTAAAAAATAAAAATCAAATCAAGAGGGTTAAGCATGGCACAAAGACGCTTGTTTACATGGGAAACATGGTTCTAAAATAGACTCTGTCCCTTAAGACTTTTGCAGTTTTTAACAATTGGTGTAATTTTTCTGGTCCTCAATTTCCATATCTGTTCATACTATAGTGGAAGTTTTTAGTTTAATGATCTCTGTGGCATTTTTATAGCAGAAGTGTATGAATTCAAAAGTTGTACAGTTTAGGACTCTTATAGGCAAAACACACAATGTCTTTATAAGAAATGAAAAACTGCATGTTAGCTTACAGAAATTTTTTTCTGTGGTATATTCTTGTTTTCACAACTGAAGAATTTTAATGAAGATGATACTGATTATTGTCCAGTTGTCTTCTGTGTGGAATTAAATTTATTTCAGCAACAATCATTCGGGTCTCTACTATCTGGAAGGTGCTGTGAGGTGGTTATAGATAAATGAACAGTGTGTCAGAGAGTTTGGTGTGTACAGATCAGTATAAAAACTAAGGAAAAATAAAGGGAATAAAAACAAAGTGCTGGGTGGGAGCAGGGGTTGTCAAATAAGGAAGAGAATGCAACGAAGCTGCTGCTAAGTCGCTTCAGTCGTGTTCGACTCTGTGCGACCCCATAGACGGTAGCCCACCAGGCTCCCCCGTCCCTGAGATTCTCCAGGCAAGAACACTGGAGTGGGTTGCCATTTCCTTCTCCAATGCATGAAAGTGAGAAGTAAAAGTGAAATCGCTCAGTCGTGTCCGACTCTTAGCGACCCCATGGACTGCAGCCTAGCAGGCTCCTCCGCCCATGGGATTTTCCAGGCAAGAGTACTGGAGTGGGGTGCCATTGCCTTCTCCGATGCAACGAAGACCAAGGACAATTTCATGAAAGAGCATATCTGAACAAAATGCCATGAGGTGTAATTCCAAATTTAAGACTCTAGTTCCTCTAGGTTAGTCTCCCATTCCCACTTTTTTACCTCCTCTACATTTTTACCACTCCCTTCATGTCTCACCCTACAGTCACTCCTACTGAGCCCCTCAATCCTGAACCCAGCAGACCTTATCACAGTCTTTATAGTGAATAACTTCCTCAACTTCGTTCCCTATACCTACAAAGTCAGTCTATAACTGTCAGTACCCACCGCACACACGTGTTCCTCCACCACAAAGAGCCATCTCTTCTTTCAGTTAAGGTTCAGGTTTCTGGTGTTGTAGATCATTTTCTCCAGACTTTGGAATTTATAGACCATTACCATTTCTAACAGTTTGGGAACTGACATAGCTTTTTTTTTTTTTTTAAATCCTGACAAATCACAGTATGCATTTTTAAAGCCCTCCCATCTCTTACCACCATGATTTCCTAAAATAAATGTATTTGCGCCACCAAAAACTAAATTTTTATGAACTACTCTTCAGTTTTTTGTGTTTTGTTTTGTTTTGTTTTTGCGTTTCCTTGTGGAACAGTGAAGATACCAGCCTTGGTGCATCTGGGACTCTGCTCTGTTACAGATCTTCTCAGGGCCTGCTCCATGGGTTACTCTGGCTTCAGCATTTTCAACCTCTTCTTTACTGTAGATTAATTTATGCCTTCTCTTGAAATCTAAAAATACTTTCCATTTTAAGACACTTCCTCATTTCACTTTCTATTCACTTTTTTAAATGTTCAGTTCAGTTCAGTTCATTTCAGTCGCTCAGTCGTGTCCAACTCTTTGTGACCCCATGAATCGCAGCACACCAGGCCTCCCTGTCCATCACCAACTCCTGGAGTTCACTGAGACTCACGTCCATCGAGTCAGTGATGTCATCCAGCCATCTCATCCTCTGTCGTCCCCTTCTCCTCCTGCCCCCAATCCCTCCCAGCATCAGAGTCTTTTCCAATGAGTCAACTCTTTGCATGAGGTGGCCCAAGTACTGGAGTTTCAGCTTTAGCATCATTCCTTCCAAAGAAATCCCAGGGCTGATCTCCTTCAGAATGGACTGGTGGGATCTCCTTACAGTCCAAGGGACTCTCAAGAGTCTTCTCCAACACCACAGTTCAAAAGCATCAATTCTTCGGCGCTCAGCTTTCTTCACATCCAATCCCTCCCAGCATCAGAGTCTTTTCCAATGAGTCAACTCTTTGCATGAGGTGGCCAAAGTATTGGAGTTTCAGCTTTAGCATCAGACCTTCCAAAGAAATCCCAGGGTTGAGCTCCTTTAGAATAGACTGATTGGATCTCCTTACAGTCCAAGGGACTCTCAAGAGTCTTCTCCAACACCACAGTTCAAAAGCATCAATTCTTCGGCGCTCAGCTTTCTTCACAGTCCAACTCTCACATCCATACATGACCACAGGAAAAACCATAGCCTTGACTAGACGGACCTTTGTTGGCAAAGTAACGTCTCTGCTTTTAAATATGCCATCTAGGTTGGTCATAACTTTCCTTCCAAGGAGTAAGCATCTTTTAATTTCATGGCTGCAATCACCATCTGCAGTGATTTTTGAGCCCTCCAAAATAAAGTCTGACACTGTTTCTACTGTTTCCCCATCTATTTCCCATGAAGTGATGGGACCAGATGCCATGATCTTAATTTTCTGAATGTTGAGCTTTAAGCCAACTTTTTAAACATGTATAGAAAACAGTATAACAAATTCCTATATACCTGTCAGCCTTAATTCAAAAAAAAAAGGGAGCAAATAAGGGTACCTGTTCCCTGTTTTCGCTCCTTTGTGCTATAGCACAAGTCCCCAGGAAAGCCTTGCCCAGAAAAAAAATTCTTAACTCAGGGACACTCTGATTTCATCTATACCTCTCCCTACCATTAGGCTATTCTGAAACAAATCTCATCACCTCATCACTACATCTGTAAACATTCCAGCACATAGCTCCAAGGAAAAAGTATCTTAACCTCTAATTACAACTTCTCCCTTCCCTTCAATCAAACCCTAATAGCCTTTGAGAGGTTTCTAGCTTTCTGGCACATAACAGCTCCAAACCTGGAATCTAAGAAGGTATAGTTCCTTTCAGTGGGGAATTGGTATTTAAAGTGAGCAATCTAGGATCTTATTGCCACTGGGTTGTTAAGAGCACCAAGGTCTTTCAACCAGCAGAATTAGGCATCTTTGAAAGGGAAAATAATCATTGTAATCATGGATTCTAATTTCTATAGAGCTACAGATGGTTTTTATTTATCTTATTCTGAAAATCTTTATTCCTAACAATACTAGTTATTATATCCTACTTTAAACATATAACAGGTTCAAATAATACCAGGATTACTACAGACAACAAAATTATTGAGCAAAGTTCAAGACTTCTTTGCAGTTCTTTTTATGCTTGTAATATATCCTACTGAAGATACACAGTCAAAATATTATACTCTAAGGTCAATTTGAATAATTATATACTCTGACACCACTAATTACATCACTAGTTTGTTCCCAGTATTATTCAATTTGAATAATTCTATTCTCTGACACCAAACTATCACTAGTTTGTTTTCAGTTTTTAGGGTGTGCTTTTTTAATAGATCATTTTTATTCTATTATGAAAACATTCATATATTTAAAGTCAAAATAATAACACAAGGTAAATTTATAAACTGTCACTTCAAAAAGAGGGGATACATGTAAACACAGAGCTGATGCACTTTGCTGTACAGCAGAAACTAACACAATAATAAACTCCAATAAAACAATAACTCCAATAAAAATTCATTTAAAATTTTTTAAATAAATAAATAAAATAAAATTGTGCCTCCATCTCCCTTCTATCATTTTTCCTTCCCTCCCCCAGAGGTCACCATCTTTATTCCCTTTTTAAACTTTCCAATGTTTATTTTGGCAAATTTAGAGAGATATTCCATTCTCTTTCTCCCTTCTGATGCAAAAGACTGTTTGATTCTAGGTGTATTTTTATACCCGCTGACAGATTGAATGTGAAGTGTGAAAAACATGTGAGATATGAAACAAGAATATTTCCCAGGTTTGGGGCCATTTACTGAGATGCGGAAGACTGTGGGAGGAGCAGGCTGGACACATTAAGTTTGAAATGCCTATTAGTTGCCCAAGTAGAGATAAGGACTGGGCAACTGAATAGACAAGTTGAGTTCACAGGCAAGGTACAAGCTGGGAATACAGATAACTGGTCATGATTTTCTACTACCACAATCATACCACCTGCACTAATGACACTTATCTCCACCTTTCCCATTCTTGTGTCTGTCTTTTTCCTTGCCTGCTGCACTGACCAAGACCACGAGTACAATGTTGACAGAAACAGCAATAGCCAGTATTCATATCTTGTTCCTGATCTCAAAGGGAAAGTTATCAAAGTTGTGTCCCTAAGTACTGCATTTGCTATACATTGTTAAGTCCTTAATCTATCTAGAATCCATTCAGTGTATAATGTAAAGGTCCAATTTTCTTTTTCTTGTGTGGATAAAGAAACATCTCAGAACCGGTTTACTGAATAGTCCCTTCTTTCCCAACTCATCTGTAATGCCACCTGACTATACACACCGAGTTTTCATATACGTGTAGGTCTATTTCTGGGCTTTTTATGTTTCATATGTTGACAATTAGCAATGATCCACATCACGGTCATCGTTATTACATTGGAAAACTTACTCTCCTGTCTCCCTTATTCTTCCTCTTCAAAAAAGGTGCATTTATTCACGGGACATGTTCTGTTTCATGTAAATTTTAGAATCAGTTTGTCAAGCTCTTTGAAAATCCTTTGGGTATTTTGATCACAATGGTATTGAATCTATATATCAATTTTAGGATCATAAAGCTGACCCTTCTTATCCATCTCTTTGTTGAGGTCTTCCTTAATGTCTTTCAGTAAAGCCTAATTTTCTGTATCTATGTCTTGCACAACTTTTATTAATTTCTAGCTCTTTGCATTTTTTCCTCTATATAGAAATACAGTTGACTTTTGTATATTTATCTTATATTCAACCACCTTAACTATCCATAATTCTAACATATCCAAGAGCCTTCTGAGCTTCAACTTAGACAATCATCTGCAAATAATGACTTTGTTTTTTCCTTTCCAATTCTCACACCTCTCACTTTATTTTCTCACTAGCTCTAGCTAAGAGACTGCATAAAATGTTAAACAGAAATGATAGAGGCACTAGTGTCTTGTTCTTGATTTTAAAATACCTGTTTCCCAAGTGACAATGTTTTCTGTGTATTTTCTGTAGATACTCTTTATCAGATTTTGCAAGTTTCCTTCCACTCACAGTTTAAATGTTTTTCTGTGATTTGGGATTTTAACTTTATCAAAAGTTAAATTTTAGCTTGAAGGTTCCCAGACCATGTAAGTAATATGAATTTAAACCACAATTCACATGAAATCAGGCCTACTGTTATATGTTCTTAGGGAGACTGTTTATCCTACCAGCCTCAGATCCTGGCCAAATCAGATTAACTTTCTCAACACCACCCTGGGCCAATAAGCAAAGTTTCGTGGCTCACACTTGCATTGAGGGGCCAGCCCTTCAACCATCCTGCTTTTGCAGGGATGTCGATTACCACGCCCCTCCTCACAGAGGCCCCGAGTGTCATCTCCTACCCTGACATGGCTGCTATAATCCAATCCAATTTTAGGTTTTGAGATAGGCACGGACCCTAGGGAACTGATCAGATCCTCCTAGTTTTCAAATTATTGCTTATTTGGGGCCCTCTTAATTCTCCTTACTTTCTTAGGAGTCAGCTATGTATTTTAAAGTGGCATTTCTCAAGAGGCACGTGAAAAGATGTTCAACATCTCTACTGGGGTTTTCCTGGTGGCTCAGATGGTAAAAAAAAAAAAATCCACCTTCAATGCAGGAAATCCAGGTTCGATCCCTGGGTTGGGAAGATCCCTTGGAGAAGGGAGTGGCTACCCACTCCAGTATTCTTGCTTGGAGAATTCCATGGACAGAGGAGCCTGGCAGGGCTACAGTTCATGGGGTCACAAAGAGTCAGACAAGATATCACTTCACACCAGACAGAAAGTCTATCATCAAAAAATCCACAAACAATAAATGCTGGTGGGTATGGAGAGAAGGAAACCCTTCTACATTGTTGGTTGGAATGTAAATTGATACAGCCACTACAGAGTACAGTATGGTGCTGCTACTGCTGCTAAGTCGCTTCAGTCATGTCCGACTCTGTGCGACCAACCCCAGCCGTCCCTGGGATTCTCCAGGCAAGAACGCTGGAGTGGGTTGTCATTTCCTTCTCCAATGAATGAAAGTGAGAAGTGAAAGTGAAGTCGCTCAGTCGTGTCCAATTCTTAGCAACCCCATGGACTGCAGCCCACCAGGCTCCTCCGTCCACAGGATTTTCCAGGCGAGAGTACTGGAGTGGGGTGCCATTGCCTTCTCCGAGAGAACAGTATGGAGGTTCCTTAAAAAACTAAGAATAGAGCTACTGTGTGACCCTCAATCCCACTCCTAGGCATACATCTGGGGAAAAGCATGCTCTGAAAGGATCCATGCACCCCAGGGTTCACTGCAGCTCTGTAAGCCAGACAGAGAAAGAGAAATATCATAAGACATCCCTTACATGTGTAATCTAAAAAGAAATGATACAAGTGAACTTAAAACAGAGACCCACAGGCTTAGACAACAAACTTGTGGTGCCAGGGTCGGGGTGGGGGTGGGGATGATGCGGGAAAGGGATAATTAGGGGTTTGGGATGGATATGTACACACTGCCATATTTAAAATAGATAACCAACAAGGACCCACTGTATAGCACATGGAACTCTGCTCAGTGTTATGTGGCAGTTGAGACGGGTGGGGAGTTTCGGGGAGAATGGTGCATGTATATGTACGGCTGAGTCCCTTTGCTGTTCACCTGAAACTTATCACAACGTTGTTTGTTAATCAGCTCTGCTGCTGCTGCTGCACTCGTGTCCAACTCTGTGCGACCCTGAGGACTGCGTACTGCCAGGTTCCTCTGTCCATGGGATTCTCTAGGCAAGAGTACCAGAGTAGATTGCCATGTCCTCCTCCAAGGGATCTTCCTGACCCACGGGTGGAAACCAGGTCTGCAGCATTGCAGGCAGATTTTTTACCACTGAGCCACCAGGGGAGCCCCTAATCAGCTGTATACTCCAATACAAAATAAAACATTAAAAGTGGCATTTCTTATATTTTAGCTTCTATTTCTAAGTATTTTCTTGTGAGAGGGCTTTGAGATTATCCAATCTATCATAATTAAGGAAACAGAGGCATCTGAAGATTTTAAATCCATTTGGCATCAGGAAGGTTACTCATATACTCAACAAGACCAGTTTCAGAAAACTGGTGAGGGGAGAATGCTAACCACTGGGCTCAAGAGTTGAGTGTGAGATCAATTCACAAAACTTACTACAAAGCTACAATACGCAAGCACAGGACTGGCGTAAGGACAGACTCCAGAAATAAACTGCTCCATTCATGGTCAATGGATTTGCAACAAGGGTGCCAAAATAATTCAGGGGGAAAAAATAATCTTTTTAGTAAATGATGCTGGGGCAACTGGATATCCACATGCCAAAGAATGAAATTGACCTCAACCTCAAACCACATGCAAGAATAAATTTTAAAAGGATTACAGACCTAAATATAAGAGCAAAAACTACAAAACTCTTAGAAGAATGAATACATGTAAATCTCTTGATTTTGGATTACACAATGGATTCTTAAATATGGCACCTAAAACAACCAAAGAAAAAAGTGGAAAATTGGAATGCATCTAAATTAAACGTGTGTGTTTCAAAGGATACTACAGACAAAATAAAACACAACTGATGGGAAAAAATATTTACAAATCATGTATCTGATAAGAGACCTGTATCCAGAATATATAAAGAACTCTTACAACTCAATAATAAAAAAGATGAACTGATTTTAAACTGGGTAAAGGATCTAAAAAGTATTTCTCCAAAGAAGATATACACAGAGAGACAACAAACACAGAAAAAAGATGCTCATTAATTACTATGAAAACATAAATCAAAACCACAGTGAGATACCACTTCATATTTACTAGATGGCAAGAATCAAAAAGATAGACAGGAATGGTTTTGGGCCAGGAAGTAGAGAAATTGGAATTCCCACACATTGTTGGTATGAATGTGAAATGGTACAGCTGTTTTGGAAAACGGTTTGGCACAGAGTTATCGTGTGACTCAATAATTTCACTCCTAGGTATATACTCAAGACAACTGGAACATACATTTACACAGAAACTTGCACACCCATGTTCAGGTAAGATTTTTCATAAAAGCCAAAAAGTGGAAACAGGTCAAATGTCCAGTGACAAATAGATAAACAAACTGTGATATATATCCATATAAATACTGTAGTCATAAAAAGGAAAGAAGTACTGAGACATGCTATACAAGGTATGAACCCTGAACACATTATGCGAAGTGAAAGACACTATATGACTGTATTTACATAAAATATCTACAACAGGCAAATCCACAGAGACAGAAAGTATATTAGTGGCTGCCAGGGGCTGAAGGAAGACAGGAGGAGGCGGTGCTGCTAATGATTATGAGATTTACTTGCGAGGTGATGAAAATATTCCGGAATTAACGGTGAAGGCTGTGCAACCTTGTGAATATATTAAAAACCACTGAATTTTATGCTTTAAAATAGTGAATTTGTTGGCATGTGATTTATATCTCAATAAAAAAGAAATGTTAATAAAGTAAAATGCTAGCTACTATTATTGTTATGAGTAATAATTCATCTGTCATCTCTGGTCCAAAACTTTCATCTTCTACCAACAACCGTGAAACTGCCGCAGGCTAGTCTGTTGTTGTGCAAGAAGGTAAAAGTCTCAGACACTCACTCCACAGTTCTCGACAAGGCAGGCATTAATGTTAAAATCAGACACTTCTTTTTAAAATCCTACTTCTTTAGCTCAAGGGTTTCCTCTCCTAGGAGGCTGGTCTCTGTTTGTACGTTGGAAGAAACCACTGTGGAGAATGCTGTTGCTTTCTAGTGAAGTGGGCAAGGACCAAAGGTGCCCTATACCACAGTGTGGGTCAGCATGGCCAAGCAAGCCCCCGGCGCCCGCCCGTGAAGCGGGACCCACTGCAGAGAGGAGGCAGAGCCGCTCAGCGCCTCGCCTGCCCCGACCACCGCACCAACTACTGCAGGGCTCCTGCCTTCATCTCACTGTCAAGTAACGGGTTGTACCAGCCTGCCAAGGGGAAGGGGAGTCAATCCCAGTACTCCCTTCTCCCGGATTCCAAGCATCCCCCAACACATCCACTTTGACTCAACAAGATTTAACTCACTGGGTCAAAATGAATTACTTCACTCTCTGTGCTCCAATACCATTTTCTTCTCTCTTTGTCAGATAAAAATCTAATGGGTCCGTGTCTTTTTATGGTGATTTATTTACACATCTTATCAGTTATGTGGTTGGGTACTTGCAGGCAGTGGACATGGACTCAACTCCTGGCTGACCACTCCCTGAGTCTGTGTACTTGGCTAAGGAGGACCTCATAGAGCCTCGTCTGCCTCATCTTCAAGATGAGGATACCACCCACCATGCAGAGCTATTATGTGAATTTAATAAAACCACACTAATGAAGGATTTAGCCTAGTTCCTGGAGCAATTCTGATAATTAAAATATAGTAACAGCATAAAAGGAATAAAGTACGACTTGGGCAGAGAAGACTGAGTTTAGCTAATTGGCAAGAGGCACGAGACCAAGACATTTTTGAAAGATGTCTGACATGCAGCAGGGACTCCACAAAAGTCAGTTTCTCTCATGCTTCATCTAAGACTGAGTTTGAGCACGCTTTATTTTTCAGCATGCTGAGAGTGCCTTGGGCACATTATTTTGCATAATGTGAAAATTTTTAAATGCTCCAGAAAAAAAAAAAAGCCAGAGGATGCCTCAAATCAGGAGATTACACTTTCTTTCTCTTTTCATCGGTAGTTCAAATGTACTTATTACAAATTTTAAATATTTATGTTGTTTTATAATTATTTCAGGTTTGGTGGTCTGGCCTCCCCAGATAGACAGGAAGATTCCTGGGGTCAAATGTGGCTGTTTGTATTCTACTCTCTGAACACACAGCTAACTGACTGAACTGGTTCATTTCAAAGTGAAATAAGCATAGTTTTTTTGACTGAGACCCCACGGCTCCTTATGATCAAAGGACTGGCAACTGAACCCTCATAAGGCCCCCTTCCCAAAGGGAAGCGGCCTTACTACAGCCCCCCATTCCAAGCGATGAGGAGGGTGGCCACCCACCGAGGTCTACATGGATGGCTGGGTGCAGGATGCTTCATGCTAACACCGGGAAAGCCCAGGGCAAACTATGAGCTGACTATGAGTCGGTCAGCCTAGTCAGCAACTAGTGACTGCTTGCATATTCGTAGCTCTAGAAAACCTTTTAAAACTGGTAAAATTCTTACTGGCAGGTTTAGGGCATATGAGGGAAGCCAAAGATGAGAGGCAACCATGCACAGAGTGAGGCATACCTCAGAGATGTCCAGTGGGAGATTGCCAACGTACACCTCCGTCTCTCTCTTCTTGAATTCTAAAATAGCAAAAAAGAAAAAGAAAAAAGGCAGGTGTAAGGTTGGAGGAGTTAGAACATGAGACAAATGACGCATTTTTCTCAATGTTAAAACATACACACACATTCCCTTTCAAACATTACTCCTCCATGAACAAAAAATAGTTAAATAGCATTCAACAGGTCAGCAAACCTTGTCAGTATTAAAGGAGTGGTTCCGAGTTATGCACTGGCCTTGGACATCACTAATTCAAGGCAGCAGTGCAATCTCTGGGGCAGGAGAGGCAGGGAGGACGAGTCATTAACACACCAGGAATCCAGCACTTTCAATGGGGTATTAACGAAGTTTCACAGTTAACAGTCAGCTGAAGGAGGTAAGGAAGGGGATTAATGCAGGAGGGAGGTGGAAGAGAATCCAGGCAGAGGGCATAGCAGTGCAAAGACACGGACACAGGAAAAGGCCCAGCTTGTTTGGGAGTTTGCATGGGGTGGGGAATAGCTAGACCAAACGCTGCATGTGGGCGAGCAGAAAAAGCAGGGGCAAGAAAGGCAGGCCAGGCCAACTGCTAAAATCACTGGCTGCTGCCCACAGCAGTCTCAGGGAACCCACTGGCTGTGAGAGGAGGTGAAGGGTTTAATCAGAGAGCTGATATCAACACGTCTATGTTTTAGAGCGGTGTCACTTTGGAGACAGTGGAGAGTGAAATGGAAAGAGGCAAGGATTAGAGTATGGGGTCAGAAGCAGCCGATGAGACAGTGACTGAGGGTCTGTGTGCACGGTGGGTGGCAGGGGGACACGTCCACCATGTGAAAAGAAATGTGGGGGCTGATCAGAGCAAGGACAGATTAGGTGGATGCCAGGTTTCACACCTGAACAGAAATTGAGCAGATTAACTGGGATCCAGGTTACAGTCTGAGGGTCCCAGCACCAAACACCACCCCCCAGGCTAACTCACTTGGAGATTTCTGCTCCTCCATTGCGCCATTCTCCCCAAATACTTTTGCAGAGGGTCGGAAGTCACTGCTGCTCCAGGACCTGTCAAATGCAGGACTTAGCATTGCACCCCCCAAGGCCAAACTCCAACGAGAGGAGTTTGGGCATAACAAGCAGGGCCTTGCATAAGCCTCCATACTCTCCGTGACAGAGGGTTTCCCTTCCTCCTTCCAGACTCGGGTTCCAAGCCAGGAAGCCCTCCACTGGACTTTTTTAATCCTAATAGTCAAAGCAGTTTCCCCAGTGGCTCAGCAGTACAGAATCCACCTGCAATGCAGGAGACACAGGAGATGCGGGTTCGAGCCCTCAGTGGGGAAGATCTCCTGGCAAAGGAAATGGCAACCCACTCCAGTATTCTTGCCTGAAAATCCCCATGAGGAGCCTGGCAGGCTACAGTCGGTGAGGCTGCAAAGAGTTGGGACAGGACTGAAGTGACTGAGCATAAACAGGACGGTCAAAATCAACAGGCAAGAAATGCTGAGACTGACTCCTAAACTCTGGGCAGGACAAGGCAGTTGGAGGAGGAGGGGAAGGCCGCGGGGTGGAAGGAGGCTTGTTTATCAGCAAAAGGAAGCAACTTACATGCTGCCGTTTCTTTCCAACCGGATCTCCTGCAAAGCCAACCAGCCACAGTTTTAGAGGAATGCCAGATCAGTCACCGCCACATTGCCGAATAGGTACTGTGGCAGGCAGAATAATGTCCCCACCCCCAGCAAAGTGGTCCACAGCCTAATCCCCAGGACCTGTTAAGGGTTCTAATGTAAGGGGAGCCGTTTTCCCACACCATCAAGTGATGCTCCGGACACCAGCTGGGTGGCCTAAAATTCAACTCGATTCTGACACTATTTACCCAGAGATGGCATCAATTTCATAGATTAAGGGGTCAGTACCACAGGACTGCCAACCTCCCTCCTCACTCCTTCAGAGGTCAGCCGCCTGCAAACCCAGGTGGTCAGCTGTGCTTCTGCCTGACCAGTTATAGCCAGAGGTTCCTATGACCTCTTCCTGGGTCCCACCAATTAGCCAGAGTGGCTTACATCTCAGAGAAACATCTTCCTTACCAGATTACCATTTGTTTTAAAAGGATGTAACTGAGGAGTGGCAGATGGAAGAGACCCACTGGGCGAGGTATAGGGAAAGGGCACAGGGTCTCCCTGCTCTCCAGGTGCACCACGGTCCCCAGATTTCTACAGCAGCAGTCCATAGCCTTTTTGGCACCAGGGACTGGTTTCACAGAAGACAGTTTTCCATGGACGGGAGGCTGGGGGTGGTTTCAGGATGATTCAAGTGCATTACACTTATTGTGCGCTTCATTTCCATTATTACATCAGCTCCACCTCAGATCCTGGAGGATCTGCTCCATTGTGTTCAACAACCCAGAGCTCTCAGAGTCCAAACTTTGGGGTTTTCTATGAAGGCCTCTTGGCAGAGGCATGACTGATTAGCCCTTCTTGTCTCCCCAGAGATGGGAGGCGGTGGGAGAGATGAGTGTAAATTCTGACCCTCTAACCAGTCAGCCCCCATCCTTAGGTTACTTGGTGTTTGCTAAGGTCACCTCAACATGACAAAAAGAAACCTTCCCATTTCTCCTCATTTAGGAAATTCCAAGGATTTTAGCTCAGTGACAGAAACCAGATGAAAATCAAATATATATTTATTATGAATCGCAATATCACACCTATGAACATGTTTAATTACATGGCAAGGGGGAAATAAAGCTGCAGATGGAATTGCAGTCGCTAATCAGCTGACCTCAAAATACAGGGATTATCTGTAAGGGCCTAATGTAACCATAGGAATCCTTAAAAGTGGAATAGGGAGGCAGAGAAGATAGTCAGAGAAACAGACATGACAAGAAAAGCAAGACTAAAGCAACGCAATATGAGAACCAAGCTACTGTTGCCGCTATGAAGACAGAGGAAGAGGGCCATGAACCGGAGAAAACAGGTGGCCTCTAGGAGCTGAAAAAGGCAAGAAAACAGATTCTCCTCAGAGGCTTCCAGAAAGAATACAGCCCTCTTGACACCTTGATTTTAGCCCAGTGACACGTGTGTCAGGCTTCTGACGAACAGAATTGCAGGTTGTGTTGTTCAACGCACTAAACAGTGGTGATCTGTTATGACAGCAAATAGAAAATACAGACACTAGGAGCAACTTTAAAATCACAGCTGCCTCCGCACAGGGGTCACCTGTGGAGTCAGTCAGAGGCAGCTCTGCGTGCAGCCCAGCGACCTTGGGCGTGTCTTCCCTGTCAAATGGGAATCAAACACCTATGCCAGCACATGAAAAGATGCTCCACCTCCCTAATTACTAGAGAAATGCAAATCAAAACTACAATAAGGTACCATCTGACACCAGTCAGAACGGCCATCATCAAGAAGTCTACAAATAACCAGGACTTTCCCTGGTGGTCCAGTGGTGAAGAATCCACCTGCCGATGCAGGAGACACAGGTTTGATCCCTGGTCCAGGAAGATCCCACACGCCGTGGAGCATTGAAGCCTGTGTGCTACAACCAGAGAAGCCGCTGCAGTGAGAAGCCCCCATTCACTGCAACTAGAAAAAGTCTACTATGCCCAGCAACGAAGACCCAGTACAGTCAAAAATAAATAAATAAAATTTAAAAGTCTACAAATAACAAACGCTGGAGAGGGTGTGGTGAAAAGGAAACCCGCCTACACTGGTGGGAATGGAAGTTGGTCAGACACTGTGGAAACTATGGAGGTTCATCAGAAAACCAAAAATATAATTACCATATGATCCAGAAATCCTACTCCAGGGCATATATCTAGACAAAACTATGATTCAGAAAGATACAGGCACCCTTATGTTCATAGCAACACTATTCACAATAGCCAAGACATGGAAACATCCTAAATGTCCATAGACAGATGAACAGGTAAAAAAGCTGTGGTATATATATACACTGGAGTACCACTTGGCCATTAAAAAGAATGAAATAATGCCATCTGCAGCAACATGGATACAACTGGAGAGTAACATTAAGAAAGCAGAAGGAGAATGACAAATACCACAGGGTATCACTCATCTGCAGAATCTAAAATATGACACAAATGAACCTACCTAGGAAACAGAAACAGAATCGTGGACATTGCAGGGGGGTGGGGTCAGGGTCAGCAAACGTAAGCTTTTATACGGAGAACGGATAATCAACAAGGTTGAACTGTAGAGCACAGGGAACTACATTCAATAAATAAACTATAATGGAAAAGAATATTTCAAAAAAGTACATATGTATAACTGAATCACTGTGCTGTACAGCAGTAATAACACAACATTGTAAATCAGCTATAAAATAAACGCCAATGCCACAGACCACAAGGGTGAAGTAAGATAAAGCACTTGCCACGAATTAAGGGCTCAATAAATGGCATTGTGCTTATTTATATAGATTTCATTGGCACTTTTCTATGATGCTTCAGATTAATACTGTCCCATTTTACTGATGGGAAGGTCAAAGCAAAGGGCATCAGATGATTTGATTAAGGTTATAAGATACTGAGGTAATTCAGGTCTGTGACTTCAAAGCCTTGGTTTTTTCAAAGTCATTCTGAAGACACTTTTTTCTTTACTTCAGGAGAAACAAAAATTAAAACGTTAAATTTTAAAAGAATGTAGTAACTCTGCTTTGAATTGTTTCCAGCTGTAGAAAGAAACTGCTCTAGCAGCTGCTAAATTTAAATAGAGCTAACCAGTGATTAAGATAATTCAAAGGCTGAAGTATTGATGAATAAAAACAGGTTTGTGGGCAGAATCAGGATACAGGTGTTATTCCCAAATTCCTAGCAATCCTTGGAAGTTCACGGGCTTCTGGAAGGGGCAGGCAACACTTCCAAGCAAGGGCCCAGCATAAATCTTTCAAGGATGCTTTCAAGGGCCTGCGGTGCTATGCTAATGCAGTCTCATTTAATCCTCACGGAAACTCAGAACTTGTCATTATCACCCCACTGTACAAACGAAGTCCTGGAGGCTCGGAGGCCGTAACCAGGTGGTCTGAAAGTCCATTTAGTCTCCACGGTTTGTAGTGGATTTAAAACATACTGCGTTAGCCTCAACAGCGCTTTCAGTTTTTTAAGCTAAAAAGTTTTTAAACTGCTTCGAAAGGGAGGAAGATGGCAGAGGCGTCTTTTCACGCGAAGTGCCCCGCAGTACTGCACGAAATGCTCCCCATCGGCACGGCTTCAGTCTCTGCAGTCCACTCCCACCCGCCAACCCCACTAAGAAATTAGCTCTGCCGTCAGGCGAAATCAAGTGATAAAGTGCGAGGGGGAACATTCGCCCCACCACCCGGAGTGAAAATGAGGGGTGCAGTTTCCTCAAGTGCCTCCGGACGCCCGCTACTCCCCGTCCGGCTGCCCGGGGCCGGGAACCGACAAACCGTACCTCTCCCGGGCCAGGTGCGTCCAGCCAGCGGCCCAGACGCCAAAGCCTTCGCGCCTCCTCTCTAGGAGCTCCGCCTCCTCCGACGCCCGCGGGGCGCGGGTGGGGCCGCTCCTCCGCAGCCAATCCCCCACCGCCGCTGCAGCCCCGGTGGGGCGGGAAGAGCTGGGTGCTCCCGGCGAAGAGCCAGCCGTTCTGCGGGGACCGTAGCTGCAGCGGCTCCTGAGCCAGTGCCCGCGGTCTCTTCCCCTGCTTTTAGTAGGCACTCTTCCATACACATCCCCAAAATATGCTTGCAGAGAGAGTGGAGCGAGTGACCGCGACGCACCTCTAGCTCTTTTGGGAGTGGAAGAGCTCCCATCCTGGGTTGGAGAGGTGCACGTGGCGCACTCTGGCTGAGCTTGAAGACAGCGCCTTGTCGAGACCCGCTCGGTGGTGATGGGGAGCTGCTTGTGCAAAAAATGGGAGGCCCTAACAACGCGGGCACAACCGGTCAGCACGTAAAGCTGCTGCTACCTTCCCCTGGACATGCACCCCCAGACCCGCCTCTACAAAGGCGCTGACCCCGGCGCCCCCGGATCTGGGCGGGAGGTGGCGCGCGGGGAGGCGCCAGCCTGGGAGGGGAGGGGCGCGCGGAGGGGGCGGTCGGCCCGCTGGCTGCCCACCGTCCGTCGCGGTGCCGGGGACACTCCCGCCGCCTCCGCTCCGTCTCCCCTGGTCCCCGAGAGTGTGGGCAGGGCTGTCCCGGGGCTTCCGTGCCCGGCCTCTCCCACTTCTGGAGGAAAAGGCAGGGGAAGCCCCCGGCGCCCGCCGCCTCCGGAGAGCCGCGGAACCCCCGGCCGTGCAGGCGCTGAAGACGACCTCGGGCGGAGCCCCGGTGCGTCGTGCCTGTCGCCGTCCGTGTCCGGAGCGGCGGCCCGCGTCCGCCCGCCGGCGCCCTGAGCCCCCTGCCCCGGGCCGTAGGGGCCCCACCCTGCGGGGCGTGGGCGACGGCCAGCCGGGGACCAGCAGAGCAGCCGTCGCGGGGCCTTGCCGCGGCCTCCAGCAACCCAGCCCCGGGGAATGCAGTGGCCCCCGGTCCCTGGCGCCTCTCCGTGTCTAAGCTGGGCCTCCTCGCTCGCCTGCTCCGCGGCCACGACGCTCCTGAGCCGCGCCGGCCGGGCCCCCCTGATGGCGGCCAAGTGGTTCAAGGAGTTTCCCCTGAACCTGAAGACCGTGTCGGAGCGGGCCAAGCCCGGCGGCGGGGGAGGCGGCAAACTGCGCAAGAACTCGGAGGCGGGCGGCACCGGGCCCGCCCCGGGCAAGGGCCGCAAGAACTCGGCGGCCGAGCTGGGCAGCGGCCGGGCCGGGGTCGGCCCCCCCAAGGACAGCCGGCTGTCCCGGGATAGCCTGCAGGGCCTGATTCAAGCCGCCGCGGGCAAAGGCCGCAAAAACTCCCGGACCACCGAGGAGGAGCCCCACCGGGGCGCGGCCAAGAGCTCAGGCTGCAGCACCTACATCAACAGGCTCATCAAAGTGGACACTCAGGAGAAGAACGGGAAGAGCAACTACCCCAGCAGCAGTAGCAGCAGCAGCAGTAGCAGCAGCAGCTCTTCCTCTGCGTCCTCTTCCCCTTCGTCTCTGGGCCCCGAACTGGACAAGGGCAAGATTATTAAGCAGCAAGACACGGTAAGAATACAATCTCCCTTGGACCACCTCTGCCCTACTGAAGCCTAACAGTGGGAAGGGAGCATCGTGAACCCGCTGAACTCCAGGGTTTTTTATACCTCAGAGAAGATGAGGATGTATTTTCCCCTTCTGACACTGATGACCACTAAGTCATCATTTTAAATGATGACCATTTCAAATCATTTGTTTAATCTTGAAAATTTTTTATTCTAGCCTTGACAACTTGGCAGAAATGTACTTTCCATTTAATTTTGTTATCAGTTTAGAAGAATAATTGAATGAGACAGCGGGTGCTTTGTTGAATTTGACTCCCTTGTAGATGTGTATTCTAATTTACAAATCCAGGAGAATTGCAAAGCTAGACTTATGCATAACTTTTATTCTTCTTGAGCATAAGGAATGGTCACCTTTAAACTGCTTAAGTATGAATTTTAAAGCTCCAGGGAATGGATTAGCCACTACCCACCTTCTCTGCTGGAAACTCCATCATTCCTTGCACTTTTACCCAGTATAGAGTTTCTCCACGCTTCACTAGCACCCCAAGTTTACAGCCCTTTCATTCATCCCATTGGAGAAGGAAATGGCAAAGCACTCCAGTATTCTTGCCTAGAGAATCCCGTGGACAGAGGAGCCTGGTGGGCTGCTTTCCTTAGGGTCACACAGAGTCAGACACGACTGACGCGACTTAGCATGCCTGCATGCATTGGAGAAGGAAATGGCAACCCACTCCAGTATTCTTGCCTGGAGAGTCCCAGGGACAGAGGAGCCTGCTGGGCTGCCGTCTGTGGGGTCACATGGAGTCGGACACGATTGAAGCAACTTGGCAGTGGCGGCAGCGGCCTTCATCCCATGAACATTTGCTGTGCAGGAGCTATGTAGGATAGGGGGCAAGGGGCTCTAAGGGCTCGGGTTGTGGAGGATACAGAACAGGACAAGGAAATGCCCTGAAGGAAATTACAGATCAGGAGAGAAGGTGTTTCCTGCTTCTTACACGCCAGAGGTTTTCTGGGTACTGTCCAATGTGAGACAGTTAGGAAAAGAAGTGTGAAGAGACCCACTTCATTCGTACAGAGATGAGTTGGGGTTTTGTTTGTTTTTAAAAAGAGAAGAGAGAAAGCTCACACCCCGCTCTCAGAATCTAGCCCAGGTGATCACTTCCTGTCATGAGAACTTTCTCTTGCCCAAGCTTCAGACATGCTGCCCCCCTGGGTGGGGTCAGGGGCAGGCAGCACATCACGTGTGTCTGCACTGGGCCTTCTGTTCATCTCTCCGTTTATTCTGTCCAGGTATTTACAGCATGCCCACCCAGTGCCAGACACTGGAGGGAGAGTTTGGGAAGATGGCCAGCTCACCCAGACATTAGTCAGTGGTCTCTGTGTGTGTTGACCTAGATCGTAAGCACCTTGCAGCCGAGCGCTGAGTGTCCTGCTGCTTGCTCCTCGTTGCATCTTGGCGATGCCGGACACCTGCACGGGCAAGAGGCATGGAGAGAGGGTGGTGACCACAGTCCTCTACAGTGACTGCCCAGTTATTTTCATTTTCATTGCTTCTTGATGTCTGAAGTTTCTTAGGCCATCACCTCCCGGAAAAAGAACTCTCATCCAGGTCCCCCCCCCTTCTCACTTCCCCCCATTTACCTGGATTTCTTTCCCAGCCCCAGTGGCACATCTCCGTGAACTCTTTGGAGAATATAATCAGAGATTGTATGCAGGGCTGGGCTTCTTCCCTTAATTTTGATGCACCTTTGGTTTTTTTTTTTTTTTTCCCTGTCTTTCTCTTTAACTGGAATACATGCTTTATTTATACTATCCTAGCTGT
This sequence comes from Aepyceros melampus, assembly GCA_006408695.1. Taxonomy (NCBI): domain Eukaryota; kingdom Metazoa; phylum Chordata; class Mammalia; order Artiodactyla; family Bovidae; genus Aepyceros; species Aepyceros melampus. Next base: position 145,993 of record SJXQ01011515.1, on the reverse strand, counting down.
TTATTTGTGGAGCCACATTGATAATAGGGGAAGTGCTGTGCTTTTTAAAAATGAATGTTTCTTGGGACTTCCCTGGTGGTCCAGCTGTTAAGACTCTGAGCTTGCACTGCAGGAGGCAGGGGTTCTTACCCTGGTCATGGAACTAAGACCCTGGGTGCCTTGCAGTGCAGCCCCTCTCCCCCCAGAAAGAATATATCTTTTCTCCATAAAATTCTTCCTTCTTGAGAAGTACCTGTCAGACGTAGGCTCCCGCATTGTCACTCAGCTGCGGCACTACAGAACAATTGCACTCACACCACCTTCCCAGGCACCTTCCTGTTTTTGGAAGGATGGATGCTTTCTGTCACAAACATGGATGAAAACTTCCCTGGTGGCACGGTGGATAAGAATCTGCCTGCCAGTGCAGGGGACACGGGTTCGACCCCTGGGCTAGGAAGATTCCACATGCCTCAGAGCAACTAAGCTCCTGCTCTACAACTTCTGTGCCCACACTCTAGAGCCTGCGAGCAACTCCTGAGCCTGAATGCTGCAACTGCCGAAGCCTGTGTGCCTAGGTGCTCCTCAACAGGAGAAGCAATGAGAAGCACTTGCACTGCAACGAAGAGCAGCCCCCTTAACGCAACTGGAGAAAGTCCACGCACAGCAATAGAGACCTAGTGCAACCAAAAAATTAAATAATATTTTTTAAAAACTATCTGATTATTGTCTATGAGAATCAGTGCATTTATAAATCATTGAACCTAGAACCCCCACAGTACTATTTAGCTCTGACCTGTTTCTTAGGCTTCTTATTATGAAGCCTATTTCTTTAGAGCTGTTACAAATTCCTTGAGGATGAGAAGAAGGTCTTGGTCTTATTTCATTCCCTCTCTGCCTAGCCAGTGCCAGTAGACATGCAGTATCAGTGAGTGATGAGCTGACTTACCATGGCTATGTTTCTCAAATAGTTGGCATTTAAAAAAAAACAAAATCGTAGAAGAGGTAGTAGACCAGTTCATTTTCTTCTACTCTAAAGGCATAGATATCCTCTACCCTCTGCCGTCTACCTTGCCACACTTTAACCAGCAAATGCCTTATTGCTTGGGGAGAGAGAGGGAAGTGAAAAGAGCCTTGGGGATAAGCAGGAGAGCTTGGATGGATTGTTGCCAATTATACTACCAAAATAAACCAGATGTTTGTCCAGCTGGGTGGATAATAATGTGATCAAGTGCAAAAGCTCTTCAGAACTGGTTGGAAGTTTTGAACTCTTTCGGGGTCTGCAGGTTTTTAGTAACTTTTTTGATACCATCGTCACTCTGAATTGAAGTGAAGTCGCTCAGTCGTGTCCGACTCTTTGCAACCCCATGGACTGTAGCCTACTAGGCTCCTTCGTCCATGGGATTTTCCAGGCAAGAATACTGGAGTGGGTTGCCATGTCACTCTGGTATGTGATAATTGTTAGCAACTTCCCTGTCTGGTTTTCTTACAGGTCATCATTTTAGAAGACTACGCTGACCCTTACGATGCTAAACAGACGAAAGGTCAAAGGGATGCGAGAGAGTCGGGGAGAACGACGGTTATATGGAACCCTATGATGCCCAGCAAATGATAACAGGTTTGTAACCAGGAGCTGCTTTATACTGAAATCTTGCACTCAACTTGGAATGTAGTAAAAAAAAAAAAAAATTAATAAGAACCAGTGTATATTTGGGGAAGAGAGGTGAAGGAACTTTATCAGATCCTCCTGTGGGGAAGAAACAGAAATTAGACCCAAAACTAAAGTCAAAATATCTAGCTAACATCCTTAATGGTTTTGTATCCTTCAGTTTTAGAATTTGCGAGGGGGTCTTTAAAGTTTTTCTAATTCTATGCAAAGTGACACTTGTGAATTTGCAGATCTTCTCAGGATGTGATCTCCAGTTTTCAGATAATTTAAATACACCTGTTGGCCAGTGTCAAAACTTTGACGTCCATAATGGGAGTCATAAATCTGTACCAAGGGGGAATAATTCTGACTTATAAGTTGAGCAAACTTTCTTGTGATTTTTTGGGGTGTCATACTTTTCCTTTTATTCATAATTTTCTTTAAGTTGGTGTAAACAATACTTTAATTATTTAGATTTATTTGTGAAATTTTAGAGTAAGTTTTCTTTACTCCATAATGAAAAACTGCTGTTTCTAAGGGCTGACTCAAGGGAGCCTTATTCACATGTCCTGGGTTTCATGCCTGGGAAAGGAATAATTGGTCACACATGAAAGATTTTGTCTCTTCTGTTTAAAAACAGATTGAAAGGCTGTCAAGCGCGGGCTCCATAAGCATAGTCTCAGGAAAGTGGAGCAGGAGGGTAGCCACAGGCCCTGGAAGGGTCAGGACAGGCCTTAGAGCCGGAGCTGCAGCAGGAAAGCGCTGCTCTGTTCCCGGCTCTCTGCTCACAGAGATAAGGCATCGCATTTGGGGGGGTGTGCCCTGGACAGGCTGCGGCCCTGAAGGCCACTGGACTGTGACCTCTACTGAAATCTGTGAATGAAAGGAAGTGAAAATGAACTTAGAATTCTAAAAAATATCAGAGACTTGAAGGAATAGGGGGAAAGATTTTCTTTTACATAAAACTGAGGGAAAAGCTTTTCTGGAAAAAAAAAATGTTTTGCTTTAATTCACTTTTCTTTGTCCTTTGATTTTTATCCCTCTCTTTCTCTTTAATTGGGATAAGTTGTTTATATTATCTGAGATTTGGCGAGGGGTGGGGGGGGTTGTTTCGTTTTTTGATGGATCCACACTGATAGTAGGGAAAGTACTTTGCTTTTTAAAAATGAATAATTTCCCCCCATATAATCCTCATAAAATCCTAGAAACTAGGGGACGCTAATACTACCCCTTGTTACAGGGTAGAAAATAAGACCAAAGAGTTTCTGACTCTCATAAGTTGTTCGTAAGGCTCTTTAAGAGACAGAACATAAATTAGAACCCAGATCTTCCCACTCCAGACTGAATGGTATGGTTTCTACACCAAGGTGCCTCAGGACACAATGGAAGTGGTATATGCAAAAGCACTTTAAACTTTACACATAAATAGCAACCCACTCCAGTATTCTTGCCTGGGAAATCCCATGGACAGAGGAGCCTGGTAGGCTACAGTCCATGGGGTCACAGAGAGTCCCCACGACTTAGCAGCTAAACAGCAAGAACAGCAACAAGGCATCTTTCCACTCAGACTCACAAAGAAAGTTGTATTTAGAAGTCAAAAGTTTGTATGTAACTTGTTGCTTTTCCAGAAAAAAAATAAAATTTTAAAATTAAAAAAATAAATAAAAGTCAGTGTCCAATATGAAATAAATGTAATAATAGTAGTAGCTAGCATTTAATATTGGAGCACATATTAAGTCCCAGGCTTTGTTTTAAACAGTTTACAGGAATAGATGTATTTAGGAATACAACACTAATACATTCAATTAGAGAATAAATTCAAATTTATTAAAAATTTTAATTACTAACTCTTAAGAATTATAATTTTCCTTTGCTCTTTAAAAAATTTATATTGGTGAATTTTAAAATATATTTCATTTAAAATATATATCACAAAACACCTACTCAATTAATTAGAGGATATACCTCTTATTCTACACATAGGTTACACAGCTGGACAGAATAACAGGAAGTGAGTTTATCGGAAGCTGGAAATAAAAGATTTGCTACTGGGTGGGTTTTCTTTTTTTTTTTTCCTTTTACCTTTTTTATTCAGTTTGCTCCCTGTAAGGCTTGTCAAAGTCCAAGTTTAGAAATGTCTCATATTTCTTGAGAAATCTTAGGGGAATAAACAAAATTGTTTATTTCAGAATTTCTGCAGAAGATAAAGAGGGTTCTGATAAATATAATTTAATTGTGGCGCTCCCAATTTCTGTACTGCCTTTTTAATACCTGTGAAATGGGAGTAACATGCCTGGTTTCAACAATGTCTTGGCTGTATAGAACAGTGTTCATGATGGTATTTTGTAACAGCCAACAAAAACTTCCCAGGCATCTCTTTGCCATGTTCCAGGCCCTACACTGGGCACCGGGCATCCCAGGAACAAGATGCACAGGTCCCAGGTCCTTATGAACCTTACAACCCAAGGGGCAAACAGACCTAGTAGCAGAAAAGACAGCACTGAGAAATGTGCTAAATGCCGTGAAGAAAAGAAGGAAAATCATGATCTGCCTCAGGAAACGGGAAGGAATAGAAATTAAGAGGCATTTATTACTTTCCTACAGCCAAGTAACTGTGGGACCCAGACTCCCCAGATTTCCCTTTGCCCAAAACTTTGCTCTTAACTTTTAAAAGCTAAAGATTTGTAAATTTCTGAGTAAATTCTCGCTTAGATTTAGCCGAAGGATTGTTTTATGAAAAAGATAGGACAATGAATATGAGGCAATATTAGTTTAAACCTGTTGTTCTTCTGCTAAATTTGCAGGAACATTTTAGCTAAATAATTAGCAGAAACATTCTACTTAATTGAGCGTGATGAGTTTTTTCCACCAAATGAAAACATTAGCACTGGGAGAGTTTTTCAAAGTTTCCTAAGATGAGCCATCATTCAGCGTGTGAGTTCTTTCTGCAGTTGACTGTCACACAAGTCGAGTGTTCCTAGGTGCCAAGTTGCCAGGTTACCTTACGAGTCCTACCATCCTGTGCAGTGGGCGTTAGACGTGTCTGATTGACAAGAGGAGGAAGCTAAGGTACAGAAAGATTCAATAACGCGTCCCAGTTATGCAGTTGGAGAGTTGGGATACCAGGTCACCCTGCACCCTTTGGTTTTAGTGACAGAGCTCCAGTCATAGATATCTTTAAATTTTGGTTTTTGCCTCCAAATGGTTTTATTGGTTGGTATAGATAGTCAAATCTAAAGGAGAACCTCCATTTAAAAAACTCTCCATTATGGAAAAGATAGAAGGCCTTTTTATTTACTTATTTTGTTAAACTTAAGTTTCAGGACTTCTGATTTATACCTGCTTTTGTTCAGTTATTTAGATTTGTTTGATAGGAAAACATTGATTTTAAATCAAAAGCTTGAGCACTGATAAAGGACCCCTATTTCTGATTATAAGGGGAACATGGAGCTTTATAGGGCTCTAAGTCTGAAGTTTTGAATACATGAAATGGACTAAGGGAAAAGATATGTTACAAAAATTGTAACTAATAGTCTACATTAAAGCTTTGAGGCATAAAGTAAGATATGGTAGAGAAAGCAAGGGCTCTGAAGGCAGTGGGCTGCCCCACTGCCTACTGCACAGCCTCAGTTCCTTCATCTGTGAAAATGGGCTAGCATCTCTTGCTGCATTACACTGGGCTTCACTGAAATGCAGGTGCCACATGCCTCGTACATGCCTCCATGGAAGATATCACAATTGTTTAGACACTTTGGAGAGAGAATTCCATTTTCAAAGAGAATTCTTAACAAGTATGTTATTGTTGTTTAGTCTCTAAGTCCTGTCTGACTCTTTTGTGACCCCATGGACTGGAGCCTACCCGGCTCCTCTGTCCATAGGATTTCCCAGGCAAGAATACTGGAATGGGTTGTCATTTCCTTCTTCAGGGGATCTTCCCAACCCAGGGATGGAATCCAGGTCTCCTGCATTACAAGCAGATTTTTTTTACTACTGGGCCCTAGGGAAACCCCTGAACAAGTATAGGGGACTATTAATTGCTAACTAGATAATTTAACAACAAAAAAAGTCTTGGTCTTCTGATGTTTTTAAATATAAATGGCATAATTCTGCACAGCTACAGTTGGAAACTGAGAAGGGAAAACTTTTCAGCCCATGTTAGGCTTCTCGGCACCCAGTTGCAGCTTTGAGCTGGCGCAGGTCAGGCCTCGGTTCAGCCCTTGGTGAAATGGGTGTTTATCTGCAGCCCGCTGGCTGCATTCTGTTGTCTGCCGTGGTAAATGGCCTCTATCGGCAGAGCCAGGGTGTAGCTTCCTCTGGCCATTTCCTCCTTCTCAGGCTCGTTTCCTCTCGGAGCCAGCTCTGCACGTCAGGGGCTATTCTCCTGCAGGAAGGGTCGGCTTGCAGCCCCGCGATTGTTTGTTTCTATGGCGCCTCAGGTTGGGGGCAGCCAGGTGCTGGAATGGACTCGAAGGTGACTCCCCTTCAAGGGGCAGAGAGGCTTTGTGCGTAAGCCCTTTTTTTCCCGCTAGTTAAATATTGTTTTAAAAAATGATCGTAATCCTCAGATTTCACCCCAACGCCGGATCGTCCTGGGATGGAACATTTTCAGCTGTATGCTTTCCAGTGTTTTTCCCAGAGCTCTAAGTGTGCACTGACATCTAAGCTAGAAGGAATACAAAGCCCTCTTCGTAAAAGTAAGACCCAAATACATGTGAAATAACTCAAGATTTTAATCAGGGTACATCATTTTAACCCAAACTCATTGAAATTTCCTGTGAACAGGGCTCCTTCTATCTTAAAGTTGGACTCAACTCTTTCTCCATTTAGTTCAACCTGGACAGAACTGAGGTGAGGACTTTGGAAAAAGTTTCCCCAGCCTGTGCCAGTCTAAACAGAAAATAAAATTAGGTTTTGATCAGAAACTTTAAAATTCTAAATTCGTCCTTTGAATGCCTTTGTGTTTTCTCTTTCCTAGTTCTGTAGAAAAGTTCTTTTTCAAAAATTCCAGCCTTATCTTAATGAACCAAGAGCAGAGTGTGTTTTTTTGTTTCTTGTTTTCCATAACGCCATCTAGAATAAGCAGTGAAGAAAAAAAGCTGTCGATTGAAAGTCAAGAGGCTTGGACCGGAGATGTTGGAGACCTCAAACAACCCAAGGCACCTTCCTGGCCTGGGGGTGGGGAATGGTCCTTAGCTCTCCCATTCGGATGTGGAGATTTTCATGCTAGAGGAACCCTTCTCCTTGGGCTGGGGCTAGCAATGATGAGATTAGTCCTGGAGCGCAGGAGGAACTGAGGTGGCGACCCGGGCGGAGTGGGAGTGCGTCTCAGGGTTCTCTCAGTCGGATCACCTGGGGGAGCTTTTACAGCTCCAGCTGCCAGATTTTTGCTGTTCAGTTACTAAGTCATGTCTGACTCTTTGCAACCCCGTGGACTGTAGCCCACCAAGTTCCTCTGTCCATGAGATTTCCTGAGCAAGAATAATGGAGTGGGTTGCCATTTCCTTCTCTAGGGGATCTTCCCTACCCAGGGATGGAACCCATGTCTCCCACTTGGCAGGCTGATTCTTCACCACCGAGCCACCAGGGAAGCCCCCCCAGCTCAGTTAATCAGGACTGTGTCGATGGGACCCAGGCCTGAGTCTTCATTAAAGCTCCCCCAGGTGATTCTGTGCACCAGACCAGCAGTTTTATAAGATCCAGCTGCAGCAAAGGGCCCCTATCCAGCAGAGTGATAACCCCATCCTACAAGTAAATTTTGCCCCTTTGAATTAATGTCCTGATTTTAATAACTTTCCCCTGGAGTGTTTCATTTACCATCCTTTCCTTGTTACAGAAGTCTGATGGAGTCAGTGGTTCTCTTCCGTCACCATGCCCATTTTCGGTTACTTGTAGAAAGTTTCACTTTCCCTTGTTTCTGTGGCGTTGTAAGTCTCCTGATCCTCTTCTTCCTTACCTGACCATTCCTCCTCAGCCTTTTTTTGCTGACACATGTTTTATCCAGCCTTAACTGAAGTCCCAGATTCTGCTTTTGATCCCCTTTCTTTCTAATCAGCCTCCTTTTCTCTGATGATTGCTTTCATTCTTACCAACCATGATCCATGTGTGAGTAACTCCTTGACATATACCTCTGACCTTCATCTCTCTGCTGAGCTCCAGATGTATGTTGTCACCTGCCCGGAGAAGTTCTAGAACTCCTTCCCCTTGTTCCCTCCTCCCATCCATCATCCAACCATTATTTAGCACAGCTGTTTCCTACAAAGTCAAACAAGACATGGGGGGGTCCCTGGCCTGGCAGTCTCCACCAAATTGGAAGTTCAGACACGTCGACAAATAAATCCACACACTGAGAGAAGTACAAGGTGAGAGTGAATTGATGACGCAGTACCACCGGGGGGAAGTTGGGGCATTGGAGAAGGTCAGTTGGAGAGAGAAGATGCTAGGCCAGACTCCAGAGGATTGGAAGATCATTAGCACACCGTGGGCATAAAACAGTGCAGTGTGCAGGGAACTTAAGTTCTGTTTGGCTGGAACAAAGAATTGGATTTCAGGGGGGATAGGGTGCTGTTGAGAGATGAAATCAGAGAGGGAAGTAGGCAGTGATGTGACTACAGAAGTGTCCCGTGCCATGCTGAGCAGTTAGCACTTTGTAAGTGGACAGTTGAGGGCTTATGGGATGGCAAGTGATGGGATGTTTGTGTTTAAAAAGGTCCTCTTCACTGTGACCAGGTAGACAGACTAAAGGCTTCCTCGTGGGCATTTAGAGGAAGCCACAGCACAATGCTTGCGTTGGCCTGTGGTAGCACTGGTGGTAAAGAATCGCCTGCCAATCCAGGAGACGTAACGTGGGTTTGATCCCTGGGTTGGGAAGATCCCCTGGAGGAGGAAATGACAACCCACTCCAGTATTCTTGCCTGGAAAATTCCATGGACAGAGGAGCCTGGCAGGCTTCAGTACATGGGGCTGCAGATTCATTCGGACACGGCTGAGCAACTAAACAACAACATGTGATGCCTCTGGGCCCTGAGCTGCTCAGTCCCCAGACTCTGCTGCTGCTTTCCCGCTGGGCTCGCTGGCTGGTTAGCCGGTGGATAGATGATTTGCATCAGATATTTTGCATTGATTTCTAGGCTTCCATTCAGAGCATACCTTTATTCTATCTTGTGCGCTGTGTTGGAGTTCTCTTCCAACAAAAAAATATATATATATTTATATATATATATAGAGAGAATTATTTATATAGTTGCTAATTATATACAATTATAACAATTATATAATAATTGTTACTACCTGTTTAAAAACTTGTAATGGTTCACTACTGTATACAGAACAATCGAAACTTTTTAATTCTGGCTTTTAAAACTTCTCCACTTTGGTGCCTGTCCTGCCTTTTCCAGCTTCTTCTCCCATACCACCTCTCCTTTCCTGGTCTTCTGTCCTTTGAACTCCTCTCTCGATTCCCTGTGATGGGAACAAGCCCTTTCTCGTTCCCACCTCCATATCTTCACTCAGGCAGCTTCCTCCACTGGAAAAGACCTCCTCTATCAAAGTCAATGTGTCTTCCATTTCTTTTCCACTTGGAGTCAGTCCAGAAGTAGTGGCTAAGAGTATGGCTTCTAGAGCCCAACTTCCTGCTTTTGAATCCAGGCTTTTGCACTTGCCGTCTTGAGCAATTTCCTTAAACTCTTTGTGCTTCAGTGTTATATGGGGAACTAATAGTGTCCACCTCATAGGGCAGTTGTGAAAATTACAATGCACTTCGAAAAAAATGTGTAATGCATGGTACACTATTGCTAAATGTTAGCTCCTGAGATATTATTTTGTTTTTCCCCCTAACAACTCTTTTACATATTCCGGGAGATAGTGAAGGACAGGGAAGCCTGGCATGCTGCAGTCCATGGGGTCTCAAAGAGTCAGATATGACTTAGTGACTGAACCAACAACATCCTGTCGTTGTTAGCCTGTTAAGTATTATTTGTAAATGCATCACTAGGTCGAAACCACCTTGAAGTCAAGAACTCTGTCTAATGAACCTAAATATCTTCCCTCAATGGATGTGGCCCAGTGCTTGAATATAGTAGACACTCATTTTTATTAAAATACTTTGCTCTCAGCTTCCTAACAGGACATAAAGCCTTTGAAGATGACCCATACTCAAAGCAGGAGACGGGGACCAGGAACTATGGGAGCAGGTCCCCTGAGGCCCCTTCTCTTCTCTCCAAGCACACGGCCCCAGAGGCAGGCCTGCCTTCCGCTGTGATTCCCTAATGCTTGGACTTGATCCCGCATCTGGCTCAGGGCACTGGCAGGAAGTTGTACAGCGGGGCAGTTATCAGCCCCGGTTAGCAACAATCCAGGTGTTCTCCGACTTCCAACCAGGTGATTCGGTGCATCACCGGGCTTCCACGGTACATTTTCTTCAAAAGTATTCTGTGCGTTGTGTGTGTTTCAGAAATCAGACGACGAGGTTCCAAAGACCCCCTGGTGAAGGCGCTTCAGCTGCTCGACAGCCCCTGTGAGCCTGGAGAGAACGGCCCGAAGCCCGAGGCGCTGGTGAAGCGCCGCAGCTCCAAGGAGCTGCTGGGGAAGCCGCCGCAGCTGTACGACACGCCCTATGAGCCGGCGGCCGAGGCGGGCCCGTTCGCCGCCGAGGGGTCGGAGCGGAAGGCGAGGTTGCCCCCGGACAGCCACGGACGGCTGCCCCAGGACGACGAGAGGCCCGCGGCCGAGTACGAGCAGCCCTGGGAGTGGAAGAAGGAGCAGATCGTGCGGGCGCTATCGGGTGAGGGCTGGGTCCGTGTCCCGCTCCTGCTTTCCTTCAGCCTCCCTGCTGGAAAACCCCCGCCCGCCCGTTCAGCCAAGGCGCTTTTCTTTGTGTTCCTCGACTGCGAGTTTCTTTTTCCAAGAACTTTGATGACGTGGGGAAATAAAAATTTGGCTATGGTTGAAAGAACAGACTGAAGAAGACCCCTTAATGTTGCAAGGGGTCCTCTGTCTTTCTGGGCATCTTCATTTCCCTTTATCCTTGCAGTGTGCAACTGTTTGGGAAATGCCTTAAATCACTACTGGAAAAACCTTATCTAATCACCACTAAAAGCTATCACGTTGAGGCAGCTTCCTCTAACTCTTGGTGCTGTTCCTCCAACCTGTCCACATTTCTGTTTATAATAAGATGGCAGTGGTGGATCAAATGGACTATAGGAGAGGTGATTGGAAAGCAGCAGGAAGCTAGCTTTTTTTTTCCTGTCAAAAATCCTCCTAAAGGAATCAATTCTTCAGCTGTGAGCTGTTTAATAACTTAAGAGGAAGTTGATGAGTAGATTGTCAATAGATACTAAAGGTCAGTCTCCCTCCTGCTTCTCCCAAGACATAGTTTTTCTGTTTATCTGGCCACCTAATTTCTTTTGCCTTTGTAAAAGTTAGGGATATCTTTTCCCTCTAACAGTAAAGCTGTGCTTTTGATTAAAGCTGTCGTCAATGTAAAGGGTGACTAGAAAAGGTAATTTGTTTGATAGCAAACATTGGAGTCCGGATGGGCTTTCCCCAGGGCTCAGCTGGTAAAGAACCCGCCTGCCAGTACAGGAGACTCAAGAGATGTGGTTTCAGTCCCTGGGCTAGGGAAGATCCCCTAGAGAAGGAAATGGCAGCCCACTCCAATATTCTTGCCTGGAAAATCCCATGGACAGAGGAGCCTGGCAGGCTAGTCCGTGGGGTCCCAAAGAGTCAGACCTGACTGAGCATGGGTGTGCGCGCACACACATATTTGAATCAGGTTTTGTTTTTGTGTACTTTAATTTTTAAAATAATTTTATTCAAGTATAGTTGATTTAGTGTTGTGTTAATTTCTGCCGTACAGCAAAATGACTTAGTTATACATACATATATTCTTTTTTGTATTCTTTCCCATAGTGGTTTACCACGGGATATTGAATATGGTTCCCTGTGCTGTTTAATAGAACCTGTTGTTTACCATCCTATACATACTAGTTTGAATATGCTAATCCCAGGCTCCCAGTTTTTGTTTTATTTTAGAATTATTTTCCACAAATCCCTGCTGGTTACCAACTTCTGTGCTACATGCGGCTCATTCTCTCTCTTTCTCTCCTATCCAACCTCGATGTCATAGCATTGTAAGATACTGTTAGTTTCTATTTCTCAGTTGATTTTTCTCTTTATTATTTCATAGTGAAAACTTCATTTGGTTTCCTAGAATGATACACACTCTTGGAAGGAGTCATTACCTGAAGCTCTGTTTAGTCTTTTATTCTAAATATACCAAAAGGACAAGTTTTTTTTAAAACGTTCTGAAATATACTGAAGTGGTTTCTCCTCATGTTGTAAAGCCATTCTCTGTTAATGAACATCTTGCAGTAAAAGGGGCTGCGTGTGGATGCTAGCAGTATGATCTGATATCAAAGACAGCAGGAGTTCAGCTACCCCAGGGCCTTTGTAGTACATTTTAGCTCAAATTCAAGGAAGAGGAAAGCTGCTTTCCTAAGATGAGGCAGACAAGTTCTTTTCCTTGAGGTGTACGTAGGTCATCTCAGTGGCCTCTGATGTTAAATGGAGTCTTCCTTCCAGTTCAGTTTGAGGGCTCTGAGCGGCCTTCTGTCAAGGAGGAGGCAGCGAGGCAGCACCACCGACAGAAAAGCTGGACCCAGAAGATCTTGAAGCCAGCCCTGACCGACCACAGTGAGGGGGAGCGAGTGGACCCAGCCCTGCCACTGGAGAAGCAGCCGTGAGTCTCCTCCCCAGACACGCGTGACACAAGGTGGCTGGCAGCTTGTTGAGAGCCTTGGCGGGGCACACTAGCTCATTTTAAGTCTTTCTGGTGTTGAACACTTGTCTGGGTGGGGCTTATTCGTGAAAACCCATTTTCCAAGCCCAGTGCCTTTGTGCCTAGGGGAAAAAGAGGCCCCAGAACCCAATCTCAAATGCCATTCCCTGGTGTAGAATGAAAACTTTTTAAGTGACTTTAGCCCTGTTAACTCCCTCGGGGGGTGATGGATAGGTTTTGTGATCCAGGATTACCCAGATCTCATTTCATCTATTTTGAATGGGAAGCCGGATCTAGTCCAGGCTGTTGAGCTTTCATGAGAAGTTCATTTCCAAAATTGCTTTATGGAATGAGGCCCTGTCTGGATTGGGATATTGTGCTCATGGTTTCTCCTCCTGCCCCATTTTTCAGTTGGTATCATGGTGCCATCACCCGTGCTGAGGCAGAGAGTCGACTACAGTCCTGCAAAGAAGCTGGGTACCTGGTTCGAAACAGCGAGTCAGGAACCAGCAGGTACTCCATTGCACTAAAGTGAGTATTAAGCATCCTGAGCTCTCCCTGTCTAGATCAAGAGTGGGGTGCAGACTTTCCTATCATGGGAAAATGACCAGGCAAAAAAGATACGTTGGGTTAGCCAAACACTTCATTTGGGTTTTTCTGCAAGATCTTATACTTTTTGATCAACCCAATACTTTATATGGTCCACAGGGATACATATTGACAGAAAATAAGATGTGTTTGCTTGGACAACAGAATATGACATACTTTGTTTAGAATGCAAAATTGAGAGAATTCCCTGGCTGTTCAGTGGTTATGACTCAGCGCTTTGACTGCCATGGCCCGAGGTTCAATCCCTGGTCAAGAAACTAAGTTCCTGCAAGCCATGTGGTGCAGCCAAAAAAAGAATTCAAAATTGGTGTTGGGTAAATGTCCCAATATGCCTTATGTTAAAGAGGGATAAATATCCCTATTTCATCTCATTGTACATTGATTAGTTTCTGCCTTTTGTGATCTAAATTATTCTGATAAAAATAATAATTGCTAACAGGATAGTTCAGTCATTCTTTTACTCTCTAGTGTTTGGAGCTTTAAGGGAATCAGAGATTCCTTGACTGTCACAATGCCAGCTGCAACTTTGGTACCAGTTTCTTCTGTTGAAGAAGGAAACAGTGCCTTGCGATGACTCCCCTGTCCAATTGTACACAGAACATTCATTTTTGCCCAGTAGGCTTATTCCAATAAGCCTGGTGTCATGGAAATTCTCGTTGCTCTGCGAGTTCAGTGGTGCTATATTGGAGGATCATTGTCAAGAGCCCTAACAGCATTTCCTTCCTGAGGAAGCTGAGCCCCTGCAGCTGAAACAATCAGACTGGAGGGGAAAAGAGGTTGAGGGGGGAGCACATGGCTTAGAAAATGGGATAGGCTACCAGATACACAATACCAGGAATAGCTTTGCTGTGTTCCTGAAGCGGGTGCTTGTGGATTATATCTTTGAGCTTTTGGTGCCAGCTGTCATATACAACCAGAAACAGTGTTTCCAGATTGGGGGGTGGTGGGGGGGAGGAAGAAACAAGTTTTATTATTATTATTCTTAATGTTTCCTTTGGGGAGGAAAGAAAGAGGAAACCTTTCACATGTCTTTTTAGCCTTGAGAAGAGGTGAGTTTAAACCTCACCTTAGTGGTCTCATTCTTGGGCTTAAGCACTAGTTTGGCAATTTGGGGGGTGGGGGGAACTGGGCAGTTTTTTTTTCTATTGGTCCAGTGCCTGATGACTTGTGTGTGTTCAGGATAAATGACCCAGGGCTGATGCACATTTAGCTGAGGGTTGTGAAGCTTCTGTGTCCTCTGCTAGAGTGCTGAAAGCTCTTCTGTGTGTATATAACAATTCCAGGAGTGGCTGGGAACCTGTTGGCCTATGAATCTACCTGAGATTGTTTCCAGTGAGGAGGGATCCCTCTGCTCACTCATTCATGTCTTCTCCTCAATTTTGGTTTTGTTCCAGGACTAGTCAAGGATGCGTCCACATCATAGTGGCTCAGACCAAAGACAACAAGTACACCCTGAATCAGACGAGTGCTGTCTTTGGCAGCATCCCGGAAGTGGTACACTATTACTCCAGTGAGAAACTGCCCTTCAAGGGGGCAGAGCACATGGCCTTGCTGTACCCTGTGCACAGCAAGCTGCACCAAGGTTCAGCCTCCAAAAGCCCCAGCGGAGCCTCTCACGCCTAGGAGGGCATCAGCACCCAACCGGATTCTCAGGGGATAAGGCTGGACTGCACCATAATATTTGGGAGGAATCAGGACTCTTCATATAGAAGTCAAGAAATCTTTGGCCTTGAATCCATTCCATGACACTTGGTTACTGACCTGTGCCTTTTCTCCTTGCTAAGCAGTTCTACAACGAGAAACCATAATTGACAGTTGCCTCCACTCCCTGGAGTAGGGTTGTCTATTTGGGGCATGACCCTCAGGAAAGGTAAGTCAGGAGTCCAGAAATACTAAGGTTCTCCAAAAATGCACTAGTTATTCCCTGGAATACCTAATTTCCAAATAAACCAACAAACTTGGCATTTATATAAAACAGAAAATGATCAAATGGACCCAAAGAGCATGTAATATAAGACCCCTTCTTGGGGAAAAGCATGAACAGTGGAAAATGAGTAATAGTGGACGCTTTGGGAAAAACTACCTTTCTCTCTTGAGGGTCCTAGTTCAACTCCAGACTCCATAAAAAGTCACAACGTTAGAGTCTGGCCAAAGGATTATTTTGTCGGCCAGCCTTCTAAGCAAAGTTTGTGTTTTCTCAATTTCTCTGGCCTTTTTTTGACAAATCAGGTACATAAGCATAAAGAAGAAGGAAGATGCCTGTGATTTAAGAATCACCAATATAATTAAGCATTGGCAGTACTGCCATAATTCTGAATTATAGAATTAAGTTGCAGAATAGGATACACAATGAAGATTTCATTTCTGAGTTTTAACAAATCCGAATATTTACAAAACTCAACAATTGTTATTGAATAATAGTACTCTGGTCTCTTGTTTCATCTTTGTCCATTTTAGTAGTTATTGAAACAACTGAATTTTTCATTTTTAGCCCTAAAATTAGATATACTTTGCATTTTAGAGTAACTATATATATATATATATATATATGGGGTCCCCTTATATATATATATATATATAGAGAGAGAGAGAGAGAGAGAGAGGATATGACTGTGGGAACTGGGTCTCTAAAACCTGCAGTTTCTCTCATGCTGTACAAAGCAGACTGGTTTGCACTATATTAAAATATTTTAAGAGACTGATGTTTTCTCTAACCTCTACTGCTTAAAGATATTAAAATAATATTCATAGTATCATTATCTTTATGATTTATTATGAACTTATATCACCAATGTACTTACTGTGAAAGAAAAAAAACAACAACAACTGTGGAATGGCATACTGTGAGAAGGCTCCAGTGAGTGGCTCTGTAATGAAAACTGAGCAGATGTTTCTGTATTCTGGGGTTTGTAATTTGGTTCTTGAAACTGGTCCAGATACAAATGTGCTGACTGTCATCAATGAAAAGTTAACTTTTGTAACTAATGTTAAATACACAAAAAAATGTTGATCCAGTTAACTTCAGGAAAACATATCCTTCTGATTATTAGTTATCATTTTACTATTAGGATTTAGAGATTAGTAAATATTCGCATCTTTATTCAGTTAAGAATGTGCCCAGAGTTGTGTGATCTTTGTTTTTAAAAATTTGAAAAGAACTTTTCCTCACTGGATCGCAATGATTTTGTTAGTAGAGAATGTTCTGTTTTTTAAGTACTGATAGAATTTTTTTAAATGTACTGGTGTATGCACATGTCTTTAGTACAAGGGTTTTTTTTTTAATGTTTAGCATCCATAGTTCCAGTTCCATCCACCAAATATTTATTTTCTTCCATATACAAATAATTCATTCTATTAAGCTTATTTTCAGTTCAGCATTCTAGAAATTAAATCTTGCCTTTTACTTATTCTGCAAAGGAAGTTCAGCAGTTATCCCAATTTTACTAAATGCTGGAAACTTTGTAAACTTTTTCTTTGTGCACTAAATGGTTTCTGGCCCATACCCAGCAACTGTGATGAATGTAATAGTGAAGTAACGTTTTGAAAGCAGACCTGATGCATTAAGTATTTATTGAGCTTCTATCGCGGGCTCAGTATTGTGCTTCCTCTATGCTGTTTTTCTGTGACAGCCATGCTGGTTTCTTTATATAATTAAAAGTGGAGATGTGGCGTTCATATATAGTCCAGTTCCTTCGCAACTGTACAGGAGGTTATAGGAAGAAGAAACAGTAAATTAGTAGAAGGGGGGGATAAGCTACTATTTTCTTCCTGAAGTTGTGACTCGAGCTGACAAAAGCCAGGGAATTCACAGCTGGGTGGTGGCACAAAGTACCACATGTTCTAAAAACAATTAGGCCAGCGGGGTGTCCCTAATGGCTTCCTTGTTAAGCCTCCGGGGCCAGCTGATCTGAAGCCTTGTGACATGTCTCTCTGAGCTCTGAGTGCTTGTACTGTCTTGTCGCTTTGTCCTGATACAAGTGTTCTCCTGTGGTCTTCATTCTCTTGAGTTCATTCCATCTCCTGAAATATTTTCTGATTCTTTCTGGAGAGAACAATGTCTTCTCACAGATTTATACTTGTTTGCCTTGAATTTTAGCATCCATGGAGCTTTTTAGGACTATCCTTTCCTCTTTGCCACACTTTGCTTTGCTGCATGTTACAAGATGGGTTTATTTCATTGTGTCGTTTCTGGCCTCTAAGGACAGAGTAAAGGGACATTTCTATTTGCTGCCACAGGTTTTTTTTTTTTTTTTTTAAATCAGGATGAATTTCAACCACTGCAGTTGGTATATTTAAATAAATACGAACAAAAGAGAAATGTTGATACATGTACAAAAAGGTAAATACTGATATGCCTACTCTGTTCTGGGGATGGAAGTGTCCTTTTTAGTTATCCAAAGTATTTTCTTAAGAAGTATATATCAAAAGAGCCTTTATTCTTTGCTACTTTAAGTCTCCCTGTTTTGCTGAATAGTTAGTCGTTTATTGACCTCTGCCACAGGGTGGGGAGTGTGGGCAGATAATTTATAGGGCCAGCCAGATGTTTTTGAGAGAGGTGGGAAAATAGTCCATATTTTTTAATTGGGTCATCCTAACTATGTAATTACTCTGTTAATGGCCACTGTTAGTAAATCTTAATACTAATTCAGAAGAACAGCTGAGCATTTGAGACATTCTTCAGTTGCTTTTTAAATGAGAGTAGTTTTTCTAGTCTATTAAAATGTCCTATTTTAGTCAAAGGTTAATGGCTCATTTTTCCTTCAGTCTAGGGGGTATATATTTCATTTCCCTTCTCTCCTGATCCTTTTAACACAATATTTAGCAGAATTTATTTGATACCTTTCTCACAGATGTCTTTTATTCATTAGTTGTCTCTTTTTATTTCCCATAACCAGCACTATCTTGACCTTGTGATATATTTAGAATCACTCTTCTTTACTCTCCAGTTTTTGTACCCCGTAAACTTGTAGAAACTTGGCCTGCAGTGAACCTTAATTTTTCCTACCTTAATTTCTGACCCTATAGGAAGAAAATGATGGTGTGTTACTGCCATCTAATGGAGAGAAGGAAAACTGCTGTGGGAAAACAAAGCGCAGTTAGAGCAGGGTTTTCTGAAGGATTTCTGATGCAGTCCTTAGCAGGAAAATGATGACACAGCAGTTGCCATCTTGAAATCTGCCCTTTCCACAGGAAAGGTGATTTGCAACCTAATACAGCCATCGTCAGGAGGCCCCTGGACTATGGCTGGATCATGACGTTTAGAATCTGAAATTGTTTCTTAATGAATATGCTGGCAAAAGATCAGAGACAAGCATCTCATTTTTGTCATATTCTTAACCATTCAGTTACTTTGTCTGGGGCCTTAACATTTTAAGTATCAACTAATACATAATGTTAAGTTTTGAAAATATTTGAAGATTGTATGTAATACAGGTGCCTATCTATAGTACTTTAGTAATTTATAGTATATCCAAAGGATTTTATTAAAATTTCTGGATGTATTGCAGTCGCCAACATAAGCTGCATGCCCTCCTGAAGATGGTTTACTCTGAAATGTAATTTTAAATAAACATTATTCCAAGAAGTCTGTGTTTCTGCTTGAGTCAATTAGTTTTGAGAATTACCTCCCTTCATTAAAAAACAAAAAACAATACTTTTCTGCCATAGCAGGGAGAGTCAGAAGTTTCATTTGCAATCATTATTGATGAAATGTGTAAACAAAGCACAGGTAAACGTTACTAGTGGGTGTGACCTTAATTTTTTTTTTCCTGGTTCAGCTTGAGAGCTCTGTGTTTTCCTTCCTAAATAATCACACTTGTTTTTGAAGCTTTCCTCTTCCATTTCCTCAGTCTTCCTCGCGAGTTCAGTTCAGTTCAGTCGCGCAGGTAGGCAGTTGTTAATTGTCCTTGCCCCTGACTAGGTATCTTGAGTTGTGGCTTTGCTTTTGTTTTTTATCTTTGTTGTCCTTATGCACGCGCCCAGCCCATCTGTGGGGCATGGTGCTACAGTCTGTTGTGAATCTTTTTCACCTTCTACCAGGTGATTTCCACACCCAGCCATGGCTGAGAGCTGCCATTGGAAGCAGCTCTTTAGAAACCCAAATTCACTTGAGATTCTAGAAGAAGGCTATCAAAGTCTGCATTTCCATGGAACATTTCTATAAATTGCCACCAGGTGGTATAAGTGCTCATTGTTTTTTCCCATCTGTGTCAACAGAAAAGGGAGTTTGCTTGAGAAATGTTCACCTCCCCCAAGTCAGCAGAGCAATTGAGTACTTGTTTTCAGAAATCAAGTTGAACACATTGTTTCCAACAGCCCAGACTTTGGTCTGTTGAGCTTGGATTCTGACCCTGTGAAAGGCCAAGATGGAAGTAATGAGAATAAACTCTTGCTGTATACCAGGCATGCTGCTAAACAAATGCTTTCCACGCTATATTATTCCACTTTAATCCTCCACACGGCAGTGAACTAGATGGTAGCTTCGTTTTTGAGATAAACACTGAATCAGTCACGTAAGTGATAGCCTGTACTATCAGTTAATATCACGAAGAATTGATGTTTTTGAACAGTGGTGTTGGAGAAGACTCTTCGAGTCCCTTGGACTGCAAGGAGATCCAACCAGTCCATCCTAAAGGAAATCAGTCCTGGGTGTTCATTGAAAGGACTGATGTTGAAGCTGAAACTCAAATACTTTGGCCACCTGATGCGAAGAGCTGACTCATTTGAAAAGACCCTAATGCTGGGAGGGATTGGGGGAAGGAGGAGAAGGGGACGACAGAGGATGAGATGGTTGGATGGCATCACCGACTCAATGGACATGGGTTTGGGTAGACTCTGGGAATTGGTGAAGGACAGGGAGGCCTGGCGTGCTGTGGTTCATGGGGTCGCAAAGAGTCGGACACGACTGAGCAACCGAACTGAATGACCCTGCAGTCCAGGTCTAATTCTGGAGTGGCTCTTAATTGCTCTACCTAGACAGACATACCTCATATTACTGCGCTTCACAAATCCTGCGATCTTTATAAGCTGAAGGTTTATGGCAATCTTGGTGCTATTTTTCCGACAGCATCCTCTCAGTTCCTGTCTCTGTGTCATTTTGGTTGTTCTCACAGTACTTCAAAGCTGTTCATTATATTCTTTATGATGATCAGTAATGTTTGACATTACAATTGTGATTGTTTGCTGGTGCCATGAACCATGTCTATCTAAGACGGTGAACTTAATAAGTCTTTGGTCTTTCCTGGTGAGAAGTGGTTAAGAATCTGCCTGCCAAAGCAAGGGACACGGGTTTGACCCCTGGTCCAGGAAAATTCCACATGCCATAGGTCAGCTGAGCCCATGAACCACAATTATTGAAGCCCGAGCTCCCAGAGCCCATGCTCCGCAACAGGAGAAACCTCTGCAGTGAGAAGCCTGTGCACAGCTCAAGAGAAGCCCCTGCTCGCGGAAACTAGCGAAAGCCTTCATGCAGCAACCAAGACCCAGTGCTGCCAAAGATTGCTTTTTTATATTTTTAAAAATAAATATGGTGTGTTCTGGGGCTTCCCTAGTGGCTGAGATGGCAAAGAATCTGCCTGCAATGTGGAATACCTGGGCTCAGTCCCTGGGTTGGGAAGATCCCCTGGAGAAGGGAATGGCTACCCATTCCAGTATTCTTGCCTGGAGAATTCCATGGACAGAGGAGCTTAGCATGCTATAGTCCATAGGGTCCCAAAGAGTCAGACATGACTGAGCAACTAACACTCTGACATCATTGTGTGTTCTGACTGCTCCACTGGCTGGCCATTCCCGCATCACCCGCTCAGACCTCACATTTCCCCTAAATACAGCAATATTGAAATTAGGCCTGATAGTAAACTTACAATGAACTCTTAAGAATTGAAGTGAAAGGAAGAGTCTCTCACTTTAAGTCAAAAGCTAGAAATGATTAAGCTTAGTGAGGAAGCACCCTTAAAGCCGAGATAGGCCAAAAGCTAGGCCTCTTGCACCAGTCAGCCAAGCTGTGAACGCAAAGAAAAAGTTCTTGAAAGAAAGTGTTACTCCAGTGAACAAACAAATGATACAGTTAAACAGTCCTATTGTTGATACAGAGAAAGTTTGAGTGGTCTGGATAAAAGGCCAAACCAGCCACCACATCCTCTTAAGTCAAAGCCTCATCCAGAGCTGTCTTCAGTTCTGTGAAGGCTGAGAGAAATGCTGAAGCTGCAGAATGCAGAAGAAAAATTTGAAGCTAGCAGAGATTGGCTTATGGGGTTTAAGAAGAGAAGCTATCTCTAGCACATCAAAGTAGAAGATGAAGCAGCGAGTGCTGATGGAGAAGCTACAGAAAGTTATCCAGAAGATCTAGCTAAGATCTAATGAAGCTGGCTACACTAAACAACAGATTTTCAGTGTAGATAAAACAGCCTTCCATTGGAAGAAAACGCCATCTAGAACTTTCATAGCTAGAGAGGAGAAGTCAATGCCTCGATTAAGATCTTTGAAGGACAGGCTGACTCTTTTTGGGGGCTAATGCAGCTGGTAACTTGAAGCTGATGCTCATTTACCATTCCAAAAACCCTAAGGGCCTTAAGAATTATGCTAAATCCACTCTGCCTCTCCTCTATAAATGAAACAACAAAGCCTGGATGACAGTGCATCTGTTTATAACGTTGTTTGCTCAATATTTTAAACCCACTGTTGAGACCTGCTCAGAAAGAAAGATACCTTTCAAAATATTACTGCCATTGACAATGTACCTGGTCACATGAAAGCTCTGATGGAGATGTGCAGTGAGGTTAGCGTTGTTTTTACCCCTGAGAGCACAACACCCATTCTGCAGCCCATGGTTCAAGGAGTGATTTCAACTTTCAAGTCTTTGTCTTTAAGAAATACATTTCATAAAACTCTAGCTGTCATAGATAGTGATTCCTCTGATGGATCTGAGCAAAGGAAATTGGAAACCTTTTGAAAAGGATTCATCAGTCTGTGGCCAGTAAGAACATTCATGGTTTGTGGGGAAGAGGTCAAAATATCAACATTAACAAGAGTTTGGAAGAAGTGAATTCAAAACCCTCATGGATGATGTTGAAGGGCTCAAGACTTCAGGGGAGAAAGTAACTGCAGATGTGGTAGAAATAGCAAGAGAACTAGAATTAGAAGTGGGGTCTGAATGTATGACTGAATTGCTACAATCTTATAAAACTTTGATAAAACTTTTTTTAAAAACTTTAGTGGATGAGGAGATGCTTCTTATGAATGAGCAGAGAAGTTAGTTTCTTCAAATGTAGATGATTCTTCTACTCCTACAAGGAAGCTGCAATGATTGTTGAAATGACAGTAAAGAATTTATAATATTACATAAACTTAGTTAATAAACCAATGGCAGGCTTTGAAAGGACTGACTCCAATTTTGAAAGAAGGTCTACTGTGGGTAAAAATCTATCAAACAACATTACATGCTACAGAGAAATCTTTCATGAAAGGATGAGTCAATCAACGTGGCAAACTTCATTGCTGTCTCATTTTAGGAAATTGCCACAACCACTCCAACCTTCAGCAACCACCACCCCTAATCAGGTAGCACCATCAACATCAAGCCAAGATCCTCCACTAGCAAAGACGGTACAACTCACTGAAGGCTCAGATAATGGTTAGCATGTTTCAGCAATAAATTGTTTTTTAATTAATGTATGTACATTTTTAGACGTAATGCTATTGCACACTTAGAAGACCTCAGTACAGTATAAATATGTTTTATATGCGCTGGTCAACCAAAAAATACACATGACTTGCTTGACTGTGATATTTGCTTTATTGCAGTGCTCTAGATCCAAGCCTGCAGTATCCCCCAGGAATGTATGTACTTCCCTTCCCTTTCAGAGATTATACCTGGAATTCTTCACCTTTGACTAACGAGGCAAAGAGTGACAAACTAGCCAACTGGTGTTACTTAGCAAATAAAAAATAAAGTTAAAAAAAAAATGGTCACAAAAGCCAAGAAGAGGAACAACACAAACGTCCACGGGTGGATGAGTAGATAAACAAAATGCAGTGTATATATGTACAATGAAATATTACTGAGCCTTAAAAAGGAAGGAGATGTCAACACATGCTACAATATGAATGAACCCAGAGGACATTATGCTAAGCTAGACACAAGAAAACAAATACAGTGTGACTCCAATTATATGAGGTACCTGGGACCGAAGAATTGATGCTTTTGAACTGTGGTGCAGGAGAAGACTCTTGGGAGTCCCTTGGACTGCAAGGAGATCCAACCAGTTCATCCTAAAGGAGATCAGTCCTGGGTGTTCATTGGAAGAACTGATGTTGAAGCTGAAACTCCAGTACTTTGGCCACCTGATGAGAAGAGCTGATTCATTGGAAAAGACCCTGATGCTGGGAAAGATTGAAGGCAGGAGGAGAAGGGGACGACAGAGGATGAGATGTTTGGATGGCATCCCTGACTCAGTGGACATGAGTTTGAGTAAACTCCGGGAGGTGGCAATGGACAGAGAGGTCTGGCGTGCTGCAGTCCATGGGGTCGAAAAGAGTCGGATACGACTAAGCAATTGAAATGAACTGAACTGAATTGAAAGTAGTCAAATTCATGGAGACAAAAAATAGAATGGTGATTGCCAAGGCCTGCAGGGAGGGGAGATGTGGAAGCTGTTGTTTACTGGTATAAAGTCTCAGTTTTACAAGATGAAAACATTCTAGAGGTTGTTTACACAACAATATGAATGTACTTAATACTACTGAACTCTATAGTCAGCAATGGTTAAGGCAGCAGATTTTATGTCTTTTGCATGCAGTCGTGTCTGACTCTTTTTGACCTCATGGACTCAACAACCCCAGCTCCTCTGTCCATGGGATTCTCTAGGCAAGAATACTAGAGTGGGTTGCATGCCCTCCTCTTTAGGTCTTTTACCTCAGTTAAAAAAAAAAAATTCCAGTCTATATTATCTTACAGTGAAAATGCACCTAGCAGACTGGACATCCAGGTTGTCATGGGTGATCAGTGAGTTCCGCCCCACAGGTGAGCCACATGGACACAGGCGGGGAAATGGGGGAAATGGGAATTAGGTCCACCTCCTGAACCACCCTGTGCGGGGTCTGACAGGTCATGTCCTGGGCGTGGGCATTCTTTGCCTGCTTAAGAGAGGCTCCATCTATGGATCTGGTAGCCTGAAGTCCTTCAGGACAATTTAAGCTCTGATAATGAACATGCAATTATAAATTACGGAGACTCTGAGCCACGGAGCTCATCATTCCCAGAATCCACAGGTAGCACCAGGATGACTTCCCCCACTTTGTGAATCATTTGCTGTGAGCCTCGATTATCATCACAATTCAAACTTAAAGCGCTTCCTACATGACATTTTTTTCAATGATTCCTATTGGCTTCTTTAAGCCATTCTGAGTTTATTTTTGTGTATGGTGTGAAGGTGTGTTCTAACAATTGATTTACGTTGTTCCTACTGCTTTCTGATTTGTGCGTATAAATAAACAAGATCACCAGTTTGGATGAACTGAAGGAAAGAGATATTACCTGTGCACAGGTAAAAAGGCAACGGGGTGAGTAGAGGGGTAAATTAAGAGTTTACGAAGTTAATATCTATCTTATATATAATAGTCATACACACTGCTATATATAAAAGAGATAAACAATAAGGACCTACTATATAGCACAAGACATTATATTCAATATCTTATAATAATCTATAATGGAAAAGAAAAAATATATATTTATAAAACTGAGTCACTTTGCTGAATATCTGAAACTAACACAACATTGTAAATCAACTATACTTCAATTAAAAAAAAAAGCCAAGCCAAGTAGTCAGTCAAAGTATCAAGCAGTATACTGTGAACAAGTGAGAATTGTGGTTTACATTAAAAGATAGTTAAGGAAGATGTGTTCGTATTCATTTTTGATTTTTTTTTTTTTTTTAGTTGCTCTGGGTCTTTGTTGTTGCATGCACAAGGGTTTTCTCTAATTGTGGTGAGGTGGGGCTTCTCTTACTGCTGAGCACAGGCTCTAGGCATATGGCTTCAGTAGCTTCGGAGTGTGGGGGCCTCAGTAGTTTCGGCTCGCTCGCTCTGGAATGGGGGCTCAGTAGCTGTGGCACACAGGCTTAGTTGCTCTGAGGCATGTGGCATCTTCCCTGACCAGGGATCAAACCCATGTCCCCTGCATTGGCAGGTGGACTCATTCACTGCACCAGCAGGGAAGTCCCTATTTGCATTATTTTAAATGGTACCTTTGCAAGTGAAGCATTCCCCCTAAAGTCCTTGCACATTTAAAATGGAGAATGTCAATGCTTTTAAAAGATTCATATACTGAACCATTCTGTACCTATTACTCAACTTCAACAGTTACTGTCTCATAGTCAGTTTTGCTTTATCTATGATCCCCACCTACTTCTTGCACTTTTTAATTAAAAAATTTTTATAGGCAGTCCAACCTGGTTGCACCATTCCAAAATAGAGGGATTATAATGGTTTAATGAAAAGCTTTCTAACTGTAAAAACATACAGGCTCATGAAAAAAAATTTTAATGTGCATAAAAGAAAAAGAAGGAACAAATTTTGTCTTCAGCAGCTTCCTAACGCTCTTAGAATGTGGAAAAATTGCTCTGCACATTGCATGTCCAAGGCAGGCCTCACCTCAGGCCCTGCACCGTTAGCCTCCTGAGGCCACCTCTTCCCCCTGGAACCCTCCTCTGTTTTCACTTTCCCTGTCCCTTCCTTCTCTGACTCCCTAGATCAGATGTAGTCACTTGGCTCCTGGAGACAGCAAGAGCATTTGCTCCATAATTGCCTGGCTCAGTGAGTGAACTGACAGCATCTTTGGGAAGGGTTTGTTTCCTCTTACATCCTGGCATGGTGATGGAGTAAACATCCCCTGAAGGACTCAGCCCAGAGAGAACCGCCTCTTCCAGCGTGGTGATCATTCACCCTTTCAGGCACAGCGGACACAAGAAAGTTCTCATGCCATAAATAAAGCACAGTTTGGGGGTTTCAAGGAAGTTCATTCAAGTACTGGTGGTACAGTAGTAAAGAATCTGCCGCCAATGCAGGAGATGCAAGAGAAAAGGGTTTGATCCCTGGATCCGGAAGATTCCCTGGAGAAGCAAATGGCAACGCATTCTAGTATTCTTGCCTGGGAAATCCCACGGACAGAGGAGCCTGGTGGGCTACAGTCCAGGAATCTTAAAGACTTAGCCAGGATTTAGCGACTGAACAACAAACAACATTAAAATACACACCAAGGAAGCAACAGAACACCAGATCAATCACTCAGAGTTCAGAGGAATAGATACGGGACTGATACAGAAGGAGGGGAAGTGGTTTGGTTTCTGATGAAGGATCATTAACGGTAAGGAGCTATTTGCTGCCCCCGCCTCTGCGGCCCATCTCCTCTGTGGCTCCTATTTTGTGAGCATCGCTGAGGTCTGGTGGCCTCAGGGACACACCTGCATAGCTCAGACTCCCAGGGTCTCGGCTTCCACGCTGATACACGTGATAAACCAGATGAAGACTCCAGGGCCGTCTCCCCATGAGGGTGAGTGGGCCAGGCCCCCACCCACACAGGGGCAGGGCAGAGCACCTCGCCTGGGAAAGGGGGTGGAAAGGTGGGCCCATCCTGGTTGTCACCAGGGGCTGAGGGGCCACACAGCAAGGGAAAGAGCACTGGCTGGGGGTCAAGCAGACCCAGGCTTAGAGTCTAGTTCAGCCTCTTACCCAGCTCAGGAGTCTTAGACCACTATCTTCACCAATATGAGCCTCTGTGGTTGCATCTGTAAACTGGTGAAAACACTTACCTCTCATTAGGATGAGAAAGAATATCCTATTTGTGAAGCACACGGGGAGGGTCCCTAAACGGCTGTCATTATTATTAGCTAATCTTAATATGCCATCTCGACCAAAAAGGGACGGTGACCTTCTGGATAACCAGCAGGGCCAGTGGTGTAGCTCTTTGCTGTCCACAGGTTTTGTCACCTGCGTAGGCCCCCAGTAATGTGTTGCCATGGAACCTCGCCTCCCACGCTGCAGTCTCCCTCACAGAGCCCCTCGGAGCTGGCGGCACGGAGGAGAAACTGAGCACCTTACACTCGTGTAAACAGACGCCCACTTATGTGATCTGGAGGGTCTGGGGTTGAAGCCTGGGCTTCTTGTCATTCCTGGACCCATCCACAGACATGATCACCTGAAATCTGAGGCTCAGAGCACCCACCTCCTTATAGAAACAATCAGGGTCCACAGTCACCCTCGGGGGCCGTCTCCACCTTCTCCAGACCAATCAGGAATGCCTGCTGGTAGTGGTGACTCCAGTGTACACCACGTGTACCTGTGCTCTGCAGGGTAATGAACACGCTGTCCACACGAGCAGGTGCTGCTGACACAGTCCTCCTCCACCTTTCCCCCCTCCCTTCATCAGTCACTGGGGACAGACCCTAGAATGTCCCAGTTACACTGAATGGGACATTTCATCATTTCAGAACCCTCATTGTTCAGCACATGCATTTAAAAACCAAAATAGGGGACTCCCCTGTTACCCCTGCGGTTAAGACTGTGTGCTGCTGCCAATGAAGGGTTCAATCCCTGTCAGGTACCCTGAGATCTTACATGTCACTCAGCATGGCCCCCAAAATTAATTAAATAAAAAACAAAGTAGAATTCAACTGTCCTCCCGATAAATTTCATTCTTTAAAAAAAATCATGAAGAAGTGAAGTGGCTCAGTCGTGTCCGACTCTTTGCGACCCCATGGACTTTAGCCCACTAGGCTCCTCCATCCATGGGGTTCTCCAGGCAAGAGTACTGGAGTGGGTTGCCATTTCCTTCTCCAGGGGATCTTCCCGACCCAGGGATCAAACCCAGGTCTCCCATATTGTAGGCAGACGCTTTACCAAAATGGGCTTGTGGTTGCCAAAGGGGAAGGCTATGGAGGAAGGAAGGATTGGGAGTTTGGAATAAGCATCTTAGTTCCACAACCTGGGTCCTCCACAGTGAAATCAGAGTTCTAACCACGGGACCATCAGGGAATTCCCAGAAGCAAACTATTATTTATATATATATATATATATAGAATGGATAAACAACAAGGTCTTACGTACAGCATAGGGAACTATATTCAATATTCTGTATAAACCATAATGGAAAAGAAAATGAAAAAGTATGTGTGTATATATAACTGAATCACTTTGCTGTACAGTAAAAATTAATACATCATTGCAAATCAACTATACTTCAATAAAATAAATTTTTCAAAAAAAATAAAACGCAGCTTCTCATCACACGATAAGCTATTTTCTTTGTGGACATTCGGCAGCCTTACCAAGCATTTTGAAGTTACCTGAGAAAAACAAACAGCCTAATTGAATACCGCATATTCCCATAGTGCGAGTGTTTCGCAATCTTACTGAAAAATCTCATTGAATTCATGTTTTGGATGTCACTGAAAGTTGCTGGTGTGAAATAAGATGTGGCTGAGGTTGTTCTAAGGTTGTTTTAAGTAACACACATCAGCAAGAAGACCAGAAGTTTCGCAGAGAGACCAGGGGGTGGTCAGTACTTGAAGGATCGTGTAGGGCTGGCTCCCCTGCTCAGGACTGTTTACATGATGGCCACGCAGTCAGCTCACCCAGGCGGCCCACCTGGCCACCACCCTGCCTGAGAGGCTGCCAGGCCCAGCCCGGCCCTTGGCTGCTTGGACCAACTTCAGGCCTTGCAACAGCACGCTTCTGCTATGCAGGAAGGCACCATATTTCCTGCCTCTGGCCTGTGCTTCTCCCAGACAGGGGGGAAGGTTTGGTGTCCTTCTGCATCAAAAAATAAGGAAAGCGCTTTCCTTAGTGGTCGTTCCAGTAACTGAGTGTTCCTTGCCGTCCTCTACAGGATCCCCATCTGCTCTCTCATTTCTCTCTTCTGGAAAGAGCATCATAGCCTTACCCACCTAACAGTGATGCGGTGAGGAGGGGGCCACCCTCTTCCATTTCCTGCTCCTTACGCTCACTCCCACACCCCCTGTGGGGCCCACACAGCCAAGCCACCATGGGACATCTGTTTCCTGTGTCACTTTCTGCAAGACAGGGACCAAGCTCGCAAGAAGCCGTGGCATCCTCAAGGATGGGCCCGGAGGTGTGGTCGGTCGTGTGGCTTTCTTTTGATTCCCCGGGCGTTGGGGGGCCGCGCAGCGGGGCCTGGCACTTCAGCTTTCCGACTGAGTTACACAATTTCCAGGTTTCCATGCAGTTTCCTCCTCCCCAGCCCTGAACTGTTTACACAGCAACTCTTATCCACAGAGCATCCACATGAAGGCTTTCCTCTGTTTGGAAGGTTTGGGATGGCAGTGTCCCAAGGTTTATGGAAGATCCTTTTCAACAGGGGACAGATGCAGCCTGATGATGGAGAGGTTCGGGTCGACTTGTGATCCCGTCAGCAACCCCTGTTCAATAAACAGTCTTCTGATGAATGCTGGCCCTTCCTTTTCCTTCCCCCCAGCTCCAGCACCTGATAATGATGCAAAAAAGGCCGAAGCACCTACGCCCTTTCCAGAAAGCCCAGGGCTCATTTGGGGAAATAACTTTCAAAATGAAAGTCTTTGAGGAATTGCAACTTATTTCTTAAACTCACCTGATTTTTTTTTCCAGAGGTAATTTAATCCTGCATTAAGGAAAAGTTCACCCCCCAAATGGTTCTCCTTGACTTTAAACCCATGCTTCTTCACCCCTTTCCCCGAGTAACCATGGATGTCTTTCCTTGAAAGGACCCAGGCGCCAAAGCATCATTATCTCCCAGGCATATTTTTTAGAACTTATTTATTTCAAACATTTACAATTTTCACTTTAAATGCAAAATAGCTGATAAAAAGAAAAAACACTGAAAAAAATTATACTGACCCTTTGCCCCATATACAGACATCACCAGACTTTGGTATTTGCTTTCAGATAATTAGGTTAAAAAAAAAAACTTAAAACTATTATTTCTCTCCAGAAAAAAATAAAGTTGAGGTATTCTATTTAACAGATGTGTGCTCTCCATCCAAATACGGTTTCTCTGTTAATTAACAGCCTTGCTACACGCTGTTCCAATCCTTTCCTTCTGAAGTAGATCTGCATTTGAGCATATGTTCATACATCTGACAATGTTCCTTATCATCATTAAGGTTGCCATAGAAACTTGCTGGCGCTGGAGCCAGGCTACACGGAGGACACGATGCTAGAAGGACCTTTCGGGGATGCTCGGGAGTGTCTGGCACAGAAGTGGAGCCAGCTTGGCAAAAGCCCCGCTGCCAACTGCTGCATGGGAGGCTGGGATCCAGGCTCATGCTCCCAGGGACCACCAGTTGCCCCTGCTTCTCCAAATTAAGATAAATTCTTACCAACTCAATCTGGAGCTAGATGTCAGACTCCTCCCTAGCTGGGGCAATCTTAAGTGCCTTTGATGAAGCGATATAGCCCGGACCAAAGCAGCCAGGCAAGACATTCCTGAACATTCTACAGGAAACTCACAAACCATGACCACCCCTAGTCTGTCCCACTGAGCTCTGCTGAGCCGAGCTCTGCTCCCCACCAGGTGGGCTCCCAATCTGTTCCAGGAGCAGCTTCCACCCCTTTTAATGGTGTTTCCTTCCCTCGGGGATAGCAGATAAATGACAGAGACTGGGGTGAGCCCAGAGCGTGGCAAACAAACTGCCAAGGGCAAGGCTCCATCAGGGCAAAGGGCTTTCAGAGTTACCGCAGGCTTTGCAGAAACAGTCAATGCTACTTCCTCAACACTTAAAAACAAAATTTTTTTTTCATTAATGCTACAAGAATTAATGACCGCTTTAACTGAAACCCTGAACGAGCATATTTTCAATGTTTCCCACCCAGCAGGATAAGCTGTCCATCTGTAATAAAAAACATTTCCTTCTGGCTGTGTAGCAGATTGCTACAGGTATTAGGTGAGTAGCATCACATGTGTGCTGCAGAAACACAGGTAAGAATGACCTGTGAATTGAAACACACATTCACTGACCATAGATTCAAAGACAGAGAGAGCGTGGGGTGTATACCTATGTACACCGAGCAAAAGACAAATATTTTTCCTTCATCTATACTAGCTTATAAAAAAATTAAGGGGGGGGAGGCAGTTCCGTTCAAATAATAATGAAAGCAATAACAATTTGGAGATCAAGCTGCCTAGCTCTCAGCAATCATGAGCTATCTGGATTTCACATCTTCCACCAGCACCGCTGCCTGGCTCTGCTAATATTACACGTGGGTAAAACTTTGTCAAGAGTTAACTGTGGGCAGAGAATCATCCTGTCTCATGCAGATTCTCATTTTCTATATTTCCCTTTAACAGCATTTTTGCTGGTCTCGGTCACAAAAACTTGAGAGAAAAACAAAACAAAACCACCTGCCTCACTTTTGTCAACTTCAGATTAGTTGCCAAAGGCAGCAACAGAGTCTGAAATTTACAGCCAAAGCCAGCAACAAAAGCCACCACGTAGCCCAACGTCATAACAATTTGAGCCTGGCAAACAGTAAACAAACCATGATCATTTCTGTCCTTTTCCCACCTGTCTGGTGCTGGTGGTGTTTCTTCTAAAACGGGAGACTACTAGAAAAGTGTTGTGGTCTGGTACATTTTTAGTGGTGGGTTACATGACTGATTTTAATCACAGCTTCTTTCTGGGACTTCCCAGGATACTTGAGGGTGCTTGTCTGGGTAACCACTAACTTCACTGAATTTTCAAAGCCTAGACAGAAAGGTACACTGCAGTGGTTAGCGCAGCGTCACGCCTAGGTGTTCAGTCGGTGCTCCAATACTAGCTGAGCTCAATCACATTCAAGGAACTAACTAAAAAGAGGAAGGCAATAAGGTTAGGATTTTTTTTTTTAATGAACCTCATCTGATACCGGAGGATTTGTGGCTTTCAGCGGTGGGGATTTTCAGCTGACCTGCTGAGTAATCATGGGAGGCTGGCTTCCCAGCACTGTGACCTGGGAACTGGACACCATTTCCTTCTCGACCGCCTGGGGGAGTAGTAACAAGCTGCCTTTTCCACTAAATTAGAAAAGAGGCAGAGTTGTTTTTTCTCTCTTTTTTTTTTCTTCACTTTTTAAAGCAAAAACAAAATTTAGAAAAGAATCTCTTCTCTTATAGGGGAAAATCTTTTCTCGTCCTTTGTCACTTGATTCAGTTTTGTGCAAACAAAGTCACTGTGCCTTTCCCCTGTTATTTATATACTGACTCTCAACTAATACTGGATGCTCTACCCTCTGAAGATAAAAGAGTCAGCAGTTTTTTAAAAACCAAATTAAAATCCATTCTTGCCAGGTTCTTTTGTCTTTTTGCATAAATATTATCTTCCCTGGTTACTCAGGCTCAGTTGAAAACAAAATAAACAAAGCTGGAGCAAGGCAATGTTGATTTCACAATTGGCAGATGCCTTCCTGATGCCAGTTCTCCTTTTGGGGAGCTGGGGAAGTGGGGGAACGGTGTGCAGAGGCCTCCATCCCCCTCAGCAATGCTACTACAGATAAGCTTGGAGACCCTGCCCCACTCCCCTCCTTCCTCTCCTGAACTCCTGGGATCCAAAAAGGGAAATCGAGCCAGGGCACTTGCTTCTGGATTCAGCAAGTGCCCAGGACGACCATTCACATTCAGAAAATGCTGATGAGGAACTAATTATAATTCCATTTCAAACCATCAGGCCCTGAGATACTATCTGCCCCCACCTCAGCTGTGGGGAAAGAAAAGCACAAGAGACCTTCCCCCATACTTAGGCCTAGAAAAAAAGGAATTTCGAAGGCACTTGGGTTTCTAGAGTTTGCGGTGGGTCAAGACATAAGCGACTCAGGGAATCTGGCTGGAAATCCATCCCACCCCTCTGAGGTTGCAGCTCCTGGTGGTGGGAGGGAGTGCGCGGGTGGCCAGCGGCTCATCCACACCAAAACCGGGGGCAGTCCAAACCTGCCCAGTCACCCAGCTCTGCCCACCTGAGTGGCCAGTAGAGTCTTGACAACCGTCTCTTCACGTGGGCCTGAGTTCACTTTCACCCTGTAATCAGGGCACTGGGGTCAGGGTGATTCAAAACTAAACAAACACAGCAAATCTTTTTTTTTCACCCAGCATAGAATTTTCTGTGAGGCGCTTCTGTAAAGGTGAAGCCAGAGGCCCCGAGTACCTGAGATAAGCTGGCATGGCAGTGAGGAGCGACATGTGCTAAGATCCACACAGTCCAGGGGCCTGACACCCCAGGCTGCTAGGCCTACTCATTATCTGGGAAAGAAGTAGTCTCTGTTGCTGACGTCATAAAGGCTCCCAAGGCCCTTAGCATCCGGTCGGCTGTTCCTCGATGTGTTGTCAGATTCAAGGCTGCTGGGGGACACCGGTGGGGAGATGAGGGGGACAAGCGCTGGCGTGGGCTTGGGCCTCTCAGGGACCAGCTGGCCCAAAGAATACGGCGGGTGTGCACTCGTCTTGCCTTCTTTCAGAGCCTGCAGTTTCCCCGTCTTGTTGAACCTTCATACAGACACACAAAGACAAACCACACAAATGTTGAGTTCCTGCTGTGGTAAACCCCAGAGAAAACACCAACAGCTGGCTGCCCTGGTGGGCTGGCACTCCTGGGCCTCAGCTCCAAGGACTGATAGCTATTTATTCATTGGCTGCTTTTTGTCACCAGGAACTACATAATCCTCTGAAGAGCTATCAAAAATACCCCACAGGAATAGGTATGCATGGTGGGTCCAATCTACCAATGGGGAAACTGAGGTTTTGAGTGCCAAGGGCTTCCCTGGTGGCTCAGAGGTTAAAGCATCTGCCTGCAGTGCAGGAGACCCAGGTTCGATCCCTGGGTTGGGAAGATCCTCTGGAGAAGGAAATGGCAACCCACTCCAGTACTCTTGCCTGGAAAATTCCATGGACTGAGGAGCCTGGTGGGCTACAGTCCAGGGGGTTGCAAAGAGTCAGACACGACTGAGCGACTTCACCTCCTCACCTTATAGCACCTGAGAACCTAATCTGTTCTTTGTTCTGCTGCACTCAGACGGTAAAGAATCCATCTACAATGCAGGAGACCTGGATTCGATTCCTGGGTACGTAAGACTCCCCTGAAGAAGGGAATGGCAATCCACTCCAGTATTCTTGCCTGGAGAATCCCATGGACAGAGGAGCCTGGCAGGCTACAGCCCATGGGGTCGCCAAGAGTCAGACACGGACATGACTGAAAGACTAACACAACCATAGAGCAGTCCAGAGGGACACGTTCTCAGTCTCAAATTCATTTACTCAAAAAAAAGAGAGACAGTATTCTTTCAGTGGGGAAGGAAAAGGACTGTCCTGCTCCCTCAGCAGCCCTCCTTCACTTCTGGCTTCCAATATGCTCAGAGTCCCCAGTTCTCCCTACACCCCAGGTCCCCTCCCACCACACTGGCACATGCATACAGCCTCGGCCATGGGCACCTCTTGGGCACAAGTGACTCATTTGACAGGAAAGTCGATGTTAAACAGGAAGGAGATAGACATCTCTCTGATCACAGCTTCGTTCACCCTGCTCCACTCTGGGCCCAAAGCCAGGGCTCAGTAACTGAGAAAAGTCACTTGACAGCCCAAAGGAAGATGAGATGGTGATAGCAATCTTCAAAGGTACAGTCAGGTCTCCTCCCTGCGTCGAGCGGGGCAGCCCAGCTTCCCCCAGCTTCCCACTTTGCCACCTACTAACTTACTGCCCACTGAGCCCAAAGCGGGAGCAAGGTGGTCTCTCTAAATTCTACCAAATGTCAGCTACTTCAGGAAGGGCTGGGAGGGGAAAGGGAAAACCAACATCAAAACCAAGGTTTGGGGATTTTCCTTAGGTTTCTTTTTATATCGACAGGCTATTCCTGTCCTTGTTATGATAAATAATTGATAGTTGGCTCCAAATATGCCATTGGCTCTTAGCCTGTTATCCAAATGGAACAAACAATCTGCAGAATGTGACTTAGGCTTCGCCATTCAGGCACTGCACAGGAAGAGCACACAGCAGGGGCGCTTACTGGAGCGATGCTGGGTCCTTGGGTGGAATCCTCCTCTCTCATGAGAGAACTGAAGACAGACTCATTACACTCTGGATTTCAAAACATTCAGACCCTCTGATCCGAGATGTCCACTTCTGGGAATATATCCTCAGGAAAGCACATAGCTATGGAAAAAGCTTTATGCACAAAGATGTTCAACACAGTCTTGTTTATAAAAGCAAAGCAACAGTCCAACTACCCAATAATAGGAGGTGGTTAAGTGATCTTGGGTATATCCATCTAATGGAGAAGTGATGAAAGTGAGGTTTACAAAAAATTTTAATAAAAAGAAGTGCTTATGTTATATAACTAATGCTACATTTAAAAGGCAGGATTCAGAGTTATGGATACAGAATAATCATGGCTCTGAAAAACAAATCCTGGTGGTCCAGTAGTTAAGACTCCTTGCTTCTTATGCAGGGGGTACGGGTTCAACCCCTGATTGGGTAACCATCATGTCACATAGCCCTCCCAAAAAAACAACCAAACAAACAAGAGACTATGCAGAGGAAAAAGACTTGGAGAAAATTCATCTAAATGTAAAGTGCTCTTGATCTGAGTGTCAGCTGCATGGGTGTCTTTGTGGAAATGCATGGGACTGTACACTTATGACATCTGCACTTTCCTGTCTGTTTGTCAGACTTATACATCTTAAAAATTTAGCAGTAGCTGTCTTTGCTTAATGTGTGATTTTTCTCCCTTCTTGCTTTGTTGTTGTTCAGTCCCCAGGTCGTGTCTGACTCTTTGCCACCCATGGACTGTAACACACCAGGTTTCCCTGTCCCTCACCATCTCCTGGAATTTGCTCCAGTTCATGTCCATTGAATCAGGGATGCCATCCAACCATCTCATCCTCAGTCACCCTCTTCTCCTGCCCTCAATCTTTCCCAGCATCAGGGTCTTTTTGAATGAGTCAGCTCGTCGCATCAGGTGGCCAAAGTATTGGAGCTTCAGCTTCCGCATTAGTCCTTCTTTGCTATTTGTCAGTATTCAGCAAGCTGCCGATATTTAGGAAATGATCCTGTGTCACAATTTTTTTAAAGTTTCTATTGATGTTACTTAACCCATACGGAAAGCAGTCTCTGTCCTCAGATTTTTTTCAACAACTGGATGGGTAACTGAGAAAGATGAGCTTTTCTTCTTTTGAAATATTTTGAGGAGTGAATGAGACTTTTTCAGCAAATCACTAAGCTCAAAGGGGACTTAGAAACCTCTGGGCCTGTGGTCCGTCCAAACTGGCACCGCCCTGCCCTTGGCAGGTGTCTGAGCACTGCCTGGAAAATTTCATGGACAGAGGAACCTGGCAGGCTACAGTCCATGGGGTCACAAAGAATCGAACACAACTGAAGTAACTGAACGTGTACACAGCAATATTTTGATTTAAGAAAAGATTCTGCAACTAAAAGATATTTTTAAAAAACACTTATAATTAACCATGGAGATGAGAGAGTGTGATTTTAAAATATTGAAATGAGACAATACATTCAATACAAAATGATTTAAATCATAGGCATATACATAGAAAGCCCTCATCTAATGGTGTTAGCCATTTTGAATAAATGTGCAGAAAAGTAACTCTCTGCTATGAAAATCCTATTTCCCCAGTGCCTAATGGCATAAAGTAGAGAGACATAGATGGGGGGCACGCTGCAGCACAGAAAGTACAGTGGGGAGAATGGCCCTTTTAAGTTACAACTTCCATTAGAAAGATAGTACACCTTTTTCAACAGCACATGTAAATTTTTAAAAATTGTCACTGATATTGAGGGAAAAATACTTAGGAAAATTCTGTGCTTTGCTTGAGACACAAAATAAACATACTAAAAATAAAAAGATGGTGTCACAGATTGGTGTGGTGGGCTTTACTTCCTCCATCTGCCTCTCATTCTATCCACTGTAATAATCTGGCCACCCCAGTGGTCATGGTGGCCCAACCATTTTGGCACCCCAGGCTCACACAGCATCTCTCGATACTCTTTTTTTTTTTAGCTGCACTGGGTCTTCGTTGCTGT
Source organism: Aepyceros melampus (assembly GCA_006408695.1). NCBI lineage: Eukaryota > Metazoa > Chordata > Mammalia > Artiodactyla > Bovidae > Aepyceros > Aepyceros melampus. Next base: position 108,936 of record SJXQ01011515.1, on the reverse strand, counting down.
GTGTGGGCACTAGTTGCAGGGAGCAGGGGCTACTCTATTGCCCTGCACAGGCTTCTTACTGCGGCGGCTTCTCCTGTTGCAGAGCATAGGATCCAGGGCTCGCAGGCTTCAACAGCTGTGGCATCTGGGCTCAACAGTTGCGGTTCCCGAGCTCTAGAGCACAGGCTCAACGGTTGTGGTACACAAGCTTAGTTGCTCTGTGGCACGTAGGGTCTTCCCGGACCAGGGATCGAACCCATATCTCCTCATTGGCAAGGGGGGTTCTTTACCACTGAGCCACCAGGGAAAGCCCTACTGATACTCTTTTCTTGACATGGGGGACTTTGGAAATAGTGTGATTTTCCATTGTTTGAAATTAACTGGCCTCTTTCCAAATAAATTAGCCTTATACAGAAGGATGGAAACTCATCAGGCTAGGAAATAAATAACTGCTATGTTCTCTGGACAGGGCACTGTGCCTTCAGGGACTCTGGTTGTGTAGCAACCAGCCAGTGTACAAGCACCATCAGCACATTAGCAAACTAGGTCTGTGATGTGCACTGAGGCCAATACCCAGCCTAACACTTCTCTCCTAGTGGTTAACAGCACAGCAAGAGAGCACCGCGTGTTAAGGGGCCACTGGCCAACAGTGGACCTATAGGCCTAGGCCCACCTCTGAGCTGACTGCAGGCTGGTGCAATGGGCAGGCACTCTTGGGACACGAGTCCTTGTCCTGTCTCTGCTATTAACAAAGTATGTGTTCCTGGGCAAGTCAGCTCATTGCTGTTGTGTCCTTTGTAAAATTCAAGAGTTTGACTAAATGACCTCTAAGGCCCTATCCAAGAAGTATAAGCTGTGACGTTGAACCTTAGCCTCCTCACCCTTACTAGCTATAATCACCCTTCTTTCTTTCAGCTTTAATTTCCTCACCTGTCAAGGGGAAACCATAATCATGATATTTACTCTACAGGGCCTGTGGTGGGTTATGATAAAGGCCTTTTGAAGCCCTAATGATAAAGAAATAAAAAGAGAACACAGAAGTGCGTGTCTGAGGTAAGGCGAGGAATCCCTTAGAACAGGGGTCTCCAGCCTCCGTGATCTAATGCCTGATGGTCTGAGGTCAAGCTGATGCAATAGTAATAGAAACAGAGTGTGCAAAAGTGTAACACACGTGAGTCACCCTGAAACTACCCCCCACCCTCTGGTCCGTGACTGGTGCCAGAAAGGTGGGGGCCACTGCTCTATAGGGTCTCTGGTGGATTATGAGAAAGTCCATTTGAAACCCAGATATATAGATACAGAAAGAAGAGGAGTCTGAGGTGAGGCAAAGAATCCCTTAGAAGGGAGCAGGAAGACCTCTGAAAGCGGGCAGGGCCCCTCTCTGGCCCAAAGGTATAAAAGACAGTGAATTCTTGGCTCCTCCAGGGAGTTACTCTTTAAGAACCTTATCTTCTGCACACCCTTGGAACAGCTTGCTTGCTACTTCATTGAAAAATCAAAACAAAAACAACCTCAAACACAGTTTGAGTTGTTATCTTCCTCATCTTCCAACCCAGACCCCCTTGGTGGCTGAGCTATTCTGGGGTCACTGTGAGACTCCAGTGAGCTAGCACGTGGAACGCTGTCTGCCAAAGTCTTACCCCTCCTTCCCAAACACCTCAACGACCTCCTCTCAAATCACGGGGTAGAATCCTTGCAAGTTACAAACAATGGAAAAGACAGGAAAAACAGAAAGAAATAGGATGGAATTTCTCCTCTCCTTATATTATGATTGGAATTTACCACCATCCCGAAGCCAGAGCCCAGCCTCATTTCCTTTAGGGCTTCAGCATATGCAAAATTGCCAGTTCCTGCAGTAAAGTCGTGAACACTGGAAGTTTTCTTTATTGCCCACTCATTGGGAGCACTGGTAGGTGACTTCTCTGCAAGCTTGGGAATGAATGGCAACACCAGTGACTGAGTGGAGAGAGACTGGGATGATTAGGCATGGCACTACAGTGACCGGAGTGCCAACCAAGCCCTCACCACGACTGCAGAGGGGCACCAGGGTAGGACATTTAACGGTGGCCCACTAGGTCTGCTCCAAGGAGGTGGTCTAGCCAGGCGCTTCAGAGTTACGCGGGCACTTCTGCTGCAGTGCTTCTCAGGTGGTACTTTGCTCACTGTAGTCTGCGGCTCTTGGGAGAGGCAGGGTATGTTCATATTGCAATCCCAGAGCCTAAGGTGTTTCTTCAGTGTCCAACACACACTTTCATAGCCAGGCTTTCCTACCTCTTCTGCTCCCTCAGGCCACTCCTTCCCAGTCCCTTCCCAGCTGCTCCCGCTCTTCACAATATTCCAGTCGTACTCCACAGACGACAGTTTTGGCCCCATCTTCTCCTATGGCCCCAACTACCATCTGCCTGGTGGCAATGATCTGAATGGCCTCCCAAACTCGCCCACTTGGAGTTTCCCCAGTGGTACCAACATGTAAGCATTGTTTTTCTACTTGGTTGTTCTGCTTAAGCCAGAAACTTGAGGGTCAGACTTGATTCCTTCCTCTCCTTCATCCTTCCCATCTAAGCTGTCGTCAGATCTCATCCATTCTACCTCTCAACTATATCTGGACTCTACTCGGGGCTCTCCAACCCATGGCCACCCTCCTGGCACTGGCAAAGCTGGATGTGAGACTTGAGAAGGCCACAGGGCCACGGCGGGGCCCTTCTCACCTCAGGATGATGCAGACGCAGAGCAGGGTCCCGAAGGCCAGGCTTCCTCCAGCCACCAGGAACGCGGGCAGTGGGACCAAAGTATAATCTTGCACTAGGGGAAAAAAAAAAGTGTGAGGGAGAGAAAGAAGAGGAGGAAGAGGAGCAGAGCAAAGAAGGGGAAAAAAAAAAACCACTCAGCAGGTGCTGTCAAAACCTCAAAAGAACCTCACCCCTAGAGGAGGAAACAGCCCTGCCTGAGAAACTTGCCAGTGTTCTGGCCAAAGCCAACTCTAGAAGGTCTCCCCCAGCACAGTCTGACAGATCCCAGGATGCCACCACTTGGCAAGAGATACACCTCCAGCTCAGAGCTTCTGAGTGCCTGCGGCCAGCAACAGACTCCCACTCACTTTCAGAGCAGCTTTTCTAGTGGCACTCGGCTGGCCCCACGAGGCACAGAGGAGTGCAAGAAGCAGAGCCTTAGGGGACCTCATTGACAGCAGCCCCTGGAGGCTCAGATGCTTCAAATCAAGCGTTTGGGTGCAGCTGTCCCCACTGGCTCTTCACTTCTCACCTGTCTCCCCAGTTGGTACGCAAGCCCCAGCCATCTGAATTTCAGTCCATCTTTCTCACGCATATTCCCTCTCTGTACACGCATTCTCTTCTCCCCCAGAATGCTTGTCCACCCTTGCTGCACCCCTTTCCCTTTGCTGGCCAGTCCCCCTGCTTGGCCTTTGAGTCTCACATGAGATGATGGCACTCCCTTTGAGAAGTGATCCTGCTTCACGCAGGCCCGCCTTGCTTACTCCCCCAGCTCCACCTCCAGCCTAAACTCCCTGAAAGCAGGGACCATCTGTGTCTTTTTCACTTTTAACATTCCAACTCCTCACGTGGTGCCTTGCACAAAGCAGGCCCACCAAAATATTTCATTGAATGAATGCGAAAACAAACTAGCTTCACGAACAACCATGTCCTTCCAGAGAAAGCTCCTTCCCATGGCTGCCAGAGACAGACCCTGGACTAGACAGAGAGTAGTCTAAGCAAAATCATCATTCCCTTCTGCTGAAAATGCAGATACTTACAGTCTCACGGACTTTGGATTCAGGCTCTTCCACCCTAAACGGAACCCACTGCTGATAAAGATGTGATGCCAGTCATCACTCCGGGTGTCTAGCAGATGCAAGCTTTGCCTTGAGCCCAAACTGGTGGTGGGCACTGACCACAAGGACAGGTGTCTCCCAGTGTGTCCCACGTCTCTTGGCAGAGACAGCTGTTTCATGTATGCTTGGCTTACTCTTTCACTAATACTTCATCATCTTTTGTATTTGTTCCTTCCTTCATTCAACAAATATTTATTGAGTGTCTGTCATGTGCCAGGCTTTGTTCTAAGCCTCAGGGATACAGATAATTGGATGACAGAAAGACTCTTGGCTTCCTGGATCTTACAGTTTAATCAAGGGAGATAGACAAACAAATACATATCTAATAAGATGTCAGCACTGACAAAGGCAATGATGGAAAACAAAGCGTAGAAAGGGGAGCGTGACAGTAGAGGGTTCTGTCAAATTGGGTGATCTGGAACGGCCTCCCTGGGCTGGGGGGCATTTGACCAGAGGCCTGGATGTATGAAAGGGCTGTCCAAGGGGAGGTCGGGGGAAGAGCATCCAGCAGAGCAAGCATCGGCTGCAAAGGCCATGAGGTGAGCACGTGTGGAAGTGAGGAAGGCAGAGCGGACGAGCGAGAGAAAGGAGGGGGTGAGACCTAAAGATCAGGGCCTGACTTCATGGAGAAGGGCCTTTGTTAGGTCTTGGCTTTTACTCTGGGAGACAAGATGGTGTTGAGCCAAGAAGAGCTTAAATTTGTGTTTTAAGAGTCATTCTGGCTTTTGGCTGGAAAAGAGTCAGTTGGGGGTTAAGACAAAAGCCAGGAGGGACATCCAGTAGGTTAGTGGCTGACTCCATGCCCCCAATACAGGGCGTCCGAGTTCAAGCCCTGGTCAGGGAACTAAATTCCACATGCCACAACTAAAAAGAATCCAGGTGCCACAGCTAAGACCCAGCATAGCCAGATAAATAAATAAATAAAAATAAATATTAAAACAGAAGACTAAAAGCCAACAGACCAGCAGGCAGACCCTAAAGTCGTACTGGAGAAAAGATAGCAATGGCTGGGCCAGGTGTTGGCAGTGGAGGGGGTGAGAAGTGGTCAGCTCCTGGACAAACCTCAGGATACAACCGATAGGACCTGCTGAAGGACTGGACATGGGATGAGGCATAAAAGAGGAAGCCTGTCTTACCTCCCAGCCTCAGCAACCCAGAGGATGTGTTGTCTTTACTGAAATGAGGAAGAAGGATGAGAACAGATTTGGGTTGAAGAGGCAGGGAGGCATTAAGCATTCTCTTTTAGACACGTTAGGTCTGAGAGTTTTAGTAGGTATCAGGTGGACACATCACCTAGGTAGTTGGATACACCAATCTGGCTGGATCTTCGTGGGAAGGTCAGAGACGGGGCTGTACATTTGGGAGTCATCAGCCCATAGACGGTCTTTAAAGACACAGGGCTGGATTAGACAGATCATCGGTGAGAGTGGCTAGAGAAGACTCAAGGGTCCTTCCTCCACAATATCCCCTGAACTGCCTGTTGCCCCAACCTCCTGCTGTCCCACCCACAGCATTCAAGGTTCATTCAAAGGCACCTCCTCTGTGAACTTTCTGCGATTCCCTCAGGACTCTAAATCCCACTTTGCTTTACCTACGGCTCCCTTTTGGCCGCATTCCACCCTCTTCTAGTTACTGCTTCACTCTTTCCCAGAGCCTGCCCCCTGGGTGGTAGACTCCGGGACAGCAGGGATGGGTTCGACTCCAAGTTCCCAGCTGCGCAAGCAGAGCTCAGCCCCAGGTGTTTGGCAGGTCCCCCTAAGTGCACCAGGTAGGGCTTTGCAATAGAATGGCAGGGCATGGGCAGCCAGGTATGGCAGGAATCTGCCCAGTTAAAGGTATGGAGGCCAAGGACCCCTCAGAAAGCCCAAGAGCCATCAGGTGAATGCGTTCAGCTACTGAGCCTCCAGAGTCTGGACTCCATAAGTCCCAACCATATATTAACAGTAAAGCAAACACAGGAGCTGGGATCTTTTCCTTTTCTTTTTTTTTTGGCTGTGCTAGGTCATGGTTGCCATGTGAGCTCTTCTGCAGTTGTGGCAAATGGGGGCTACTCTCCAGCTGCGGTGTGCAGGCCTCTCATGGCAGTAGCTTCTCTTGCTGTGGAGCACAGGCTCTAGGGCACTTGGGCTTCAGGAGTTGCAGCATGCGGGCTCAGGAGTTGTGGCTCCCAGACACTCGAGCACAGACTCAATAGATGTGGTGTCCAGGTTCAGTTTCTCTGCAGCATGGGGGTTCCTCTAGGATCAGGGATCAAACTCATGTCTCCCCAGTTGATTGGCAGGGGGATTCTTTACCACTGAGCCACCAGGGAAGGCCTGGTTGGGATCTTTCTTGATGCAAACGTTACTAAGTTTCCCTAGTCTTGCAGGTATAGGGAATCAGAAGCATTGGAATGAAGGCCTTCCCAAAGATTTATTTCATTCCTCTAAAGTGTATTTCATTACAGACTCTAGTAATTTTGTTTGTAGCACATTCATTTGTATTCTGGGCCAAATGTGACGTAGTTTACTGATTTATCTAACTCTTCTTACGATCCCTTCACTCTATCTTAGTAACGATATCAAACTTGGAAGTATAAAGTAATAAAAGACTATTTCTGCCATCGATCCTTTTCATTAAGCAGACCAGCCCTCTGCCAACACTTCCAAAAAGAAAGGACTTTCTGCTGAGACAAGTTCTTTTGTGCCCCATAAGCAACAGAAACACAAAAATATCCAGTCCTTACCCGGGAAACTGGTGGTTTTTGCAGAATCTTTGGAGAAAATATTTTCATTATCTTCAGTAGTAGTAGGTGCCTAAAAGAAACATTCCTCACTGTGAGCCTCTTTCTGCAGATTCCACCATTATTCAGGACCCAGCTCAGGCACTATCTCCTCCTTCACCTCTTGCCATGGCAATCCTTTCTCTAGCTCATGGACCTCTCCTGTCTGACCCATCACTCTCAACTTACTTGTACCTATAGCTCACCTACTCGGGGTGGGGATTTCTTCCCACATGTCTCTCCACCAGGAGCTTAAGGGCACACCCCTTCCATAGAGGAGATACTCAATAAATAACCTGAAACAGCAGATGTATTATGGGTCTGGTGCCAGGGCGTGGGTACTACCACTTACTGGGAAAAGCTCAAGCTAGAATCTTGGATCCACCACTTACTAGTTATGGAAGGCAGGGGAAATTTCTTAATCCACGTGGGCATCAGTTTTCCTCCCTTGTAGGCATGACCATGGGCTTCCCAGGTGGTGCTAGTGATAAAGAACCCACCTGCCAATGCAGGACACATAAGAGATGTGGGTTCAATTCCTGGATTGGGAAGAGCCCCTGGAGGAGGGCATGGCAACCCACTCCAGTATTCTTGCCTGGAAAATCCCATGGACAGAGGAGCCTGGTGGGCTATAGTCCTTGGGGTTGCAAAGAGTCAGACATGACTGATCAGTACAGGCATGATCATTCGGGCACCCAAATCTTGGTGACCACAAGGGTCAAATGAGGAAGAAGATGCCAGGCTTAGAGCCTAGTGAGGCGTGACAAGTTCTCAGCGTCAGTTCCCGCCACCCTCCAGCCCCGTGAGTGTGGGTTCACCCTGGTGCCTGGACAGTCCTGTATCCAATATGGCCAAGATGCAAGACCCTGGCTCCTTCCCCATGCTGCCCAGCTCCAGGAGTGGCTGAGCCTCCTCGCTTAGCACTGAGGGAATTAAGGACCAGGAGAGGAGATGTAGTTGAATGGGAAATTGGATTACACAAGGATTTGTTAAGCAGCTTCAGAGGTAATCCTCTTTTCAGAAAATTATGACACCAGGAGTCCACAGGGGAAGAGCACAGATACACAAGCTAAGCTATCGGGATGCCCAGAGGTTCAGAGATGAAACAGCAGCCATCAGGCACACAGCTGCTCAGTGAGCCGGGCCAGAACCAGTCCACACTTTACGTGGCCTACATCAGTGGGACGAGAGAACCGCTCTTCCCCTGCTTTACAGAAGTGTGCTTTACAGAGCCCCTGTGTTCAGGCTAGTTGCTCACAGCCACGTTTCTTATAAGCAGTAAAGGTGCAATTGGAGTAAACTTCTGCCTACACCAGCCTACAACCCTTAACTCTAGGTGCTGTTGCCATGACCCTTTTATAAGAACATGAGCTTACCTGCGTGGAGGTGGGTGGCTCGGTCGTAGTAGAACTCTTGGGCTCTGTGGATAGAAAAGTCATTATTAATGATTCATGAACCCTGAAGTCCCGACTGATAGAATAAAATTAATCATAATGAATCTTACGTGGAAAACGAGCAACTATCCAACCCTAAAGGACTAGCCATATAAATTCTGATATAATCACACATTGCAATAGTCTTTAAAAATATCTCAGAAAATAACTAAGAATATGATATAATGTTAAATAAAAAATGTAAGACAAGGAAAAGTCCATATAGTGCGATCCAAAGTTTTCCATGCGGTGTGCTAAGTTGCTTTAGTCGTGTCTGACTCTTTGCGACCTCATGGACTGTAGCCTGCCAGGTTCCTCTGACCGTGGGATTATCCAGGCAAGAATACTGGAGTGAGTTGCCATTTCCTTCTCCCTGGGGATCTTCCTGACCCAGGGATCGAACCGTGTCTCCTGTGACTCCTGCATTGCAGGCAGACTCTTCACTACAGAGACACCTGGGAAGCCCATGTTATATGATACACCATAATATATATTCTCAATACTCATTGGAAGGACTAAGGCTGAAGCTGAAGCTCCAATAATTTGGCCACCTGATGCAAACAGCCAACTCATTGGAAAAGACTGTGATGCTGGGAAAGATTGACGGCAGAAAGAGAAGAGGTTGACAGAGAAAGAGATGGTTGAATGGCATCACCAATTCAATGGACATAATCTTGGGCAAACTCCGAGAGATGGTGAGGGACAGGCAAGCCTGTCACGCTGCAGTCCATGGGGTTGCAAAGAGTCAGATTTGACTTGGCAACAGAACAACAACAACAACAAATGTATATTCATACACAGAAAGAAACAAAAGGAAGGATATACAGCCCCAGATAGAAGCACCATTAACATTTTAATCTCCTTTATGCCCCTTTTTCAGAGAAGGCAATGGCACCCCACTCCAGTACTCTTGCCTGGAAAATCCCATGGACAGAGGAGCCTGGTGGGCTGCAGTCCATGGGATCGCTAAGGGTCGGACACGACTGAGCAACTTCACTTTCACTTTTCACTTTCATGCATTGGAGAAGGAAATGGCAACCCACTCCAGTGTTCTTGCCTGGAGAATCCCAGGGATGGGGAGCCTGGTGGACTGCCATCTATGGGGTCGCACAGAGTCGGACACGACTGAAGTGACTTAGCAGCAACATACCCCTTTTTGCAATAAAAATGTTTATCTAAACAACAGATTCTCTAGGACTTTCCTGGTGGTCCAGTAGCTAAAACTCCACACTCCCAGTGCAGGGGGCTCAGGTTCGATCCCTGGTCAGGGAATTAGATCGCCTATGCTGCAACTTGAGATCCCACATGCTGCAACTAAGACCCGGCTCAGCCAAATAATAAATATCTGGTTTTAAATTATGTAACAACAGACTCTTACAGCCTGGATGGATTTAATATACTGTGCCCGAGAAGGGAGGTGGACTGGCACCCTCCTGGGTCTCTCCCCCTCCATGGGAACCACGTTGCTGCAGAAACCCCCAAGGCTGCAGAAGGGCAAGTATCAAAGCGAGAACGCTGACATGAGGCCTGACTCAGCCGCAAACAAGGGCCCGAGGGACCAGGCACTGAATGCTCCGGAGTTTAAAATATTTTCTTTTCAGTTCATCATTTTTCCATCAAGAAATTAAAAATACCACAGAACCAGTTTATACAAAGATGTGGAGCCTCCCTGAGTCAGGAGTAGAAAGACTAGCAAGGGGTTGGAGGAGAGGGTGACCCTTCTGCTCAGGACAGAAGTTTCCAGAAGGGGCGTGCCTTCCCCAGGAGGGGAAAAACACCACACACCAACAGCACTGGAAGGGACACAAAAGCGTGTTCACCCTCCGCACTGTACGGAGACCCCAGAGAGGGAAAGCAACTTGTCCAAGGTCACAGAGCAACTTAGCCCCAGATCAACCTTGGATAAATGGAAGGGACACAGTCTCTTATCCTTTTGTGTTCTTCCCAGCCCAACCTAACAGGGAACAATTAGACTCACAGCAGGGGATGACTGAAGGATTAAAGGAGGGTGTGGGGACGCTAGAATGAAAACTAAAACCAAGAGACAGGAACAACTCTACATAGGAAATGTGGTTGACCATGGATGGTCATTCAGTCCAGTGGTTCTTAAACCCAGACATGTTCAGATTCATCAGTGGTCTTTTAGGTCCAATCTCTGACCTATAGCCTCAGAATCTCCATGGTAAGTTTCAGACATCAGGGTCTTTAAAAGATCCCTCAAACCCAGAAAGATATTTCAGGAAGAAAAGGAGATCAGTATAATTTTGACCCTCAGCTCTGACCCCCAACATGATATGAGGTCCAGAAAAGGATGTGTAACCTTTGGTGGCTCATATTTCCAGAGATAAATTAGGAATTTTCTCTCAAATAACTCAGGAATGCTACCAGACTGAACAAAATTTTTCCAACACATAGTTAAGATTGTCTTACATAACAAGACTTTTTAAAACCTCCCTAGATGACAATAATGTTAGTCTCTCAGTCGTGTCCGACTCTATGTGATGCTATGGACTGTAACCTGCCAGCCTCCTCTCTTCGTGGGTTCTCAGGTAGGAATGCTGGAGTGAGCTGCCGTTTTCTACTTCAGGATAGATGACAATGGGAACCCCTGACTCAGACCATTTGTCCCCGGAGATGGAAGGAGTATTGCTAATACTAATAAACATTTCCATTTTACAGAAGAAACTAGGGCTCAGGGGGAAATGAGTTTAATAATAATATTATTAATACTAACTGCATACTAATAAAATATTGTAGTACTTCTACCATTGACCTTGGCGGACACTCACTCTACTCCAGCTCCAAGTGGTTCTTTGCCTACGTGATGTTCATAGTATCTCACAAGGCAGGTACGATTATCACAGGTTTACAGACGCAGAGGCTCAGGAAGGCTATAAACGTTAGCAACAACAGAGAACACATTTTTTCCGTTTAGACAAAAGTATTTTATATTTCCTCGTGTTTCACTGCAGCTAGCATGTGGAATGAAAGAGGGGAAGGAACCGGCATTCCCTGGCTCCCATATGTCCCTGTGTGCCAGGAAGTAACGGGCATAAGGACAGTGGCGGCGGTTACGAGACCACAACAGCAACAACTATGACAATGCCTGACATTTACTGAGACTTTACTACGTGCCAGGCACCATCTTTCCTATAATACTTTCCACGAGCTAATGTAATTCTCACAACAGTACTCTGAGTATTCTGAGATCGGCAATAATATCACCCGTACTTTACAGACGGGGAAAATGAAACACAGCCAGGTTAAATAGCTCGCCTAAGGTTTTGTAAGAAATAAGTGTTAAAGTTTTCTGACTCCAAGAATAAACTTTTCTCCATTTTATTAAAAAAAAAAAACCATCTCTAGATCGAACATTTCTCAAATTCAAGGACTGTATCTTACTCATCTTTGTGAACTCACTATGTAACACGAGCCTGCATCTTGCTGAAAACCTGGGTAATTAGTAAATTTCAATTATGGAAAATCACCTGGGGACAAAAGAAAGACTGATACATTAACATCCAACACAGAGTGTGTCTCTGTAATAATATTTCCAGATCAGACGATGTACTTTTATATTCATAATAAAGTGAGTGAATGAATGACCATATCCGGTAAGTAAGGCTGAGAGAAAACGACCTGTGAGTTTTCTCCACATGAGTTTTTAAAACAAAAGACGTACTTCTGTTAATTTGAAAATGGGTTTGGGTTTGCTTACTTGGGTTTTGGAATAGACAAATTCAATACAAAAGATGGCAGAGGCCTTCATACCAGATTTGTAGTTTTGGTCAAGACACTCAGCTTCTTCTAGACCTTGCTTCTTTGTTTCTAAGGAAGGGGGTGGCTTCCTTCTACACAGGTCACCTCAGACCACAGGCTGAAGGACCTAGCATGCGCCCAGCACACAAAAACATCTGTTTAAAAACTGATTCTAAGTTCAGAACACAGAACAAAGAACATTTTCTAACACAATGTTTTAAGTTGTATATTATGACCAGTTAAAATATGGGCTACTAGGCTCCAGGGCTGGAGTACAGAGAGGGGACACAGGAGTGGGCTGGGAATAAGAAGAGGCAAAAGAAAGAAAAAGGAAGCCAGAGGGTGACAGAAAGATGAAGGAACAAGGGGAGAGCGAGGACCACCAAGCCAGACGTTCACAGAGAGGGGGTGGGGTGGAGACACAGGGACCCACAAGCTGAGCGGCGCGCCAGGCAGCGGCCCCACTCTGAACGACGTGCCTTCCCTCACACCCTATAAACCACCAACCAGAAAGTTGATCACTGTTCTCCCATTTGTGCAGGACTTCCCTGGTGGCTCAGACAGTAAAGCGTCTGCCTACAATGTGGAATACCCGGGTTCAATCCCTGGGTCGGGAAGATCTCCTGGAGAAGGAAATGGCAACCCACTCCAGTACTCTTGCCTGGAAAATCCCATGGACGGAGGAACCTGGTAGGCTACAGTCCACGAGGTTGAAAAGAGTTGGACATGACGAGCGACTTCACTTTCACTTTTTCCCATTCGTTCAGAAAAACAAAAAAGCCAAAAACCTCACACTAAGGAGCTGACAATCTCCTGAGGAGAAAGAAATCACCTCTACCTGGGCCCCAGCACCACCCAGGACAGTCTGTGGAGAAGTCTACTAGTCTGAGGCCAAATGAGAAAAAACAAAGTGGATAGCTACATAGCTTAAGTGTCTTCCTTCTGAGATTAAGCCCTTGTTTCATCCTCTTATGAAATGAGTGATGGTCAATGGCAATAGCTACTTTTTACTTGGGCTTCCCTGATGCTTAGACAGTAAAGAATCTGCCTGCAGTTCAGGAAACCTGGGCTGGATGGATCCCTGGGTCAGGAAGAGTCCCCTGGAGAAGGGAATGGAATGAAAACCCACTTCAGTATTCTTGCCTGGAGAATTCCATGGACAGAGGAGCCTCGCAGTCGAACATGACTGAGCGACTAAACACAGCAGAGCACTTTTTACTTAACCATTTAACTTTAGGTCCTTACTTAGCAAACTGAAAAGCTGGTGACCTTCTTGGGTACCCAAAATTCTTTTTGAAATTTTATAGAAATCCCAGGAAACTGTCAGCTATGCACAGAAATGGAGCAGGTAGGGAGGGTGTGGAAGGAAGTGATACAGCGGTGGGCCCAGAAAGAACGTGGATGAAGAGGCAGATATGAGTGTAAGCGCTGGTCCCACTGGAGGGAAGAGGCGAGTGAGGGCCAGGCACCAGGGATGGTGGGCAGGCAGCCGGAGAAGGCCCTCTGCTCCAAGCTCAGGAGTTTGAGCTTCACCAGGAAGTTAAGGGGAGTCATGGCTGTAGACCAGGGAGCAACATTCAGGCTTGTGATCTAGAAAGAGGCCTATAGCAGTGGTGTGGAGGACACCCGGTGCTCTCCCACCAAAGTCAGAAACAGTTTCAGGGATCCTCGTAGGAATTCTGTTGAGGGACATCCCTCGGTCCAGTGGCTAAGACTCTGCACTTCCAATGCAAGGGGCCCACAGGCTGCAACTAGACCCAGGCACAGCTAAATAAATAACGAAAAGAATCCTGCCAACATGGGACAAGAACCTGAGCTAAGGGAGAGGGTGGTCTGGCCTGCCATCCTGGGCATGTCCTGGCTCAGAGAGCGGGCTGGATGGTAGTGTCCATCGCCAGACAAAGAACACAGGGAGGTTTGTGGTCCAAGCTCTGGGCAAAGTGGAAACAAGAATCCAGAGCTCAAGGGACAGATGTGGCCTGAAACACAGGTGAATTGCTAGCATCTGGTATATACTCACACGTGCCAGGCTGGGTGTGAACTACTGTCCAGCTTGGTTAGTCCTCTCAGTCCAGTGAGGCAGGTGTTTGTTTGGTTTGGAAGTTCTGAAGCAGGCCTATCATTCCTATCTGGAAACCAAGCAAACCTGGGCACTTTCCTAAGGTCCTGCGGGGAGGGGCAGTGCCAGCGACCAGAGCCCAGTCCGCCCAGCGACACCACTGCACCCAGGGGGCGTGACAAGGCCGCCCCGTGGAAGCGGCACGTGGAGTCGCCATGGAAAACGGCACCACGGCAGAGTCAGGCGATGCCCGGGGAGGAGTGAAGGGGCACGGTCTCTTCAGAAACGTGTCCCCAAGTACCCTTTAACCTGCACAACTTCCCCTCTGGCCGGGCCGAGGGGAGGAACGCAGTGAAGTCCCCCAGAATGGGACAACTGCAGGGTTTGAGGTGATAGTATGTGGCTGAAGGGATTGGGCCAGGGAGGCCCACCTGCCCGGACAGCGTGCAGCCCAGCCTCTGGGTCCCTCAAAGGCCACGTGGATGCAAACCTCTAGCATCTCCTCAGCAGTGTGACTCCCAAGAATGGGTCCCCGCTGCTCACTACCTGTCACAGGTGGTTGTTAATATTTCCCAGGTGTCGGTGAGCAGGGTGTGAGAGGGAGTCAAAGGGATTCATGAAGGCAAGAAACAACCCTCTTATGCCTAACGGGCTTTTCCCGAACATTCTGCCCCAGCTTGCTGTGCAAAGGGCCCACAGGCTTGCTGGATGCCAGCCTGCCAGTGCTGTTGGAGACAACAAACGTGAGGAACTCCCAGCCAGCAAAGAGCAGCTGACCAGCCGCCCGTCAACGTGCAACCTCTCCTTCCTGCCCTGACATCAGAGTGACATCGGCCGTGACAGGCAGGGACTCCATGAGTCACTGTGGCAGGTGCTGCTGGCAGTCCTGGCCTTCCTGGCCAGAGCAGGGCCCCCAGAACTGTGTGACTCAGTGCCCCGCCCTCAGGCTGGGAGCCTCGCTGCCGCCACAAGACTGCGTGCGGCCTCAAGGGGGCAGCGCTCGCTGCAGCCCAGGCGCCTGCCTCCCCTCCCCCACGCCTCCGCCCGCACCCCCTCTCTCTTCAGCCTTCCCGCGTGCCCCACACACCTGTGCTCCCCCCAGCCAAACAGCCCTGCGCTGGTTCACAGTCCATGTCCTTGCACGTGCTGTTCCCGCAGCCTGTAATCCCCATTCTCTACTTGGGAAACCCCTACCACACCCTCCAAGACATAAAGCAAATGTCACCTCCTCCGTGAAGCCCTTCTTGCTCTTTCTAAACTGCCCGCAGTGTTGGCTGCCCCACAGCCTTATCAATCACAGTGGGGCGCTACGCCAGCCCCTCCCCCACCCA
>SJXQ01011515.1:60379-93533 GCA_006408695.1 Aepyceros melampus | reverse complement strand
GATTCAGTGGGTCCAGGACTGAATCCAGGGCAGCAGTTCTAGGACGTCCACAGCCCCTCTCTCTTTAATCCCAAGAGCCGTGGGCTCAACAGTTGTGGATCCTCCCGGACCAAGAACCAATCAACACAGCACTCAAATTGCCAATCCTCCTACACTTGCAGTACTAGTTATTATCTCTAAGAAATGTTTTTTTTTTTTTCTCTAAATTCATAAAAACTCTCCAAAGGGGACAAGATGGGTCACGTCGTCTCCATTTTACAGATGACAAGACTGAGGCTCTGAGAGGTAAACTAACATTACCAAGGTCACACAACCTGATTTCCAGGTCCAATGTACTTCTCTTGGCCTCTGTGTCAGGACCTCCACAGCTAGGCAGGGGCATCCTACCTGTCTGGGCTTTAGGGATGGAGGCAGGTCTTTGGGGCTAGAAAGCCCATCAATGTAGTATCTAGTGCACTGACATGTCCCAAACAGTCAAATAACTCTAAAACATATGTAACCTCAGTAGAACATACATAACCTCCCTCTCATTTTCCAGAAGCACTGCCCAATTTCCACTGCCCAAAATCCCTCTTGCATAGGAATAATCCAGGTTCCTCTTGCTCTGCCCTCAGTGGAGAGGGAGCAGCTGGTTTCGACCTTGGCTATATTCACCACTGGGGTTTTGAAGACCCTCCCCTCAAAACCCACACAGGTACAGAATAGGAGCTCACACCCTTCAGCTGCTTATGTGAGAAGTGGTCAAAAGAGTTCTGTCTGAGCTTACGTGATCAGTGAAGCAAGTCACAGAAACACAGGACCTGAGGTTGAACAGTCAAGGACATGTGCCTACCACACCGTCCTCCACTGGCAGGAGAATGCAACAGTTTAAAGAGGAACATCCACAGATGAGACCAGCTTTGAGGGAAGCTCACCAGACAGGTAAGGAAGCCACAAGCCATCCCATTCAACAGCCTGGGAACAGAAGCAAGTCCCCTGGGAATTCCAGAAGCATTCAGGGAGAGCAGACTAGCAGACTTATCGGGGTTACCCTGGAGACCAAGGCCCAGTGAGACCAGAGTTGGGTTCACATGAGAAAGAATTTTCTACTTGAATAGATAGTTCTCCAAAAAAGTTATACAAATAGCCAGTAAACACATGAAAAGATCTTCAACACCACTACTTATTATGGAAATGCAAATCTAAACCACAACACCATTGTGGACCCAGTGGGAGAAGGAGAGGGAGGGACAAACAGAGTAGCATTGAAGTATACAGACTGCCACTGCAAAACAGCTAGCCAGCGGGAAGCAGCTGTGAAGCAGAGGCGCTCAGCTCAGTGCTCTGTGAGGACCTAGAGGGGTGAGATAGGGCTGGGGGTGGGAAGGAGGCTCAAGAGGGAGGGAATATATGTATACTTATGGCTGATTCATGTTGTTGTACAGCAAAAACTAACACAACATTGTAAAGCAATTCTCCTCCAGTTAAGAAATCACTCCACAATACCACACCCATAAGGAGAGGTATTTAAAAAGAAAGAAAGAAGAAAGGAGACAGAAGGGAAGAAGAAAGGAAGGTAATACTAAGTGCTGACAAGGATATGAAATAAATAAAACCCTGCACATTGCTGATAGGAATGTAGGAACGTACAAAGCTGCAGCTACTGCAGAAAACACTATGGCAGTCCTTCAAAGAATTACAAATAGAATTACCATATGGTGTAGCAACTGTACACCTGGGTATATATTCCAAAGAACTGAGAGCAGAGACCAAAACGTATTTGCACAGCCATGTTCACAGCAGCATTATTCAGGACGGTCAAAAAACAGAAGCAAGCCATGTCCATCTACAGATGGACAGATAAACAAATTATGGTATATACCTACAATGGAATATTATTCAGCCTTAAAAGGGAAGGAAATTCTGACACAGGTAACAACATGGATGAATCTTGAGGAAGTTATTCTAATACAAGCTAGTCACAAAAAAGACAAATACAGTATGATTCCACTTAGATGAAGTACTTAGAACAGTCACACTTATAGAGACGAAAGTAAAGCAGTGGTGCCAGGCACTGGAGGTAGGGGTGAATGGGAAGTTGCTATTTAACTAGTGTAGCGTTTCAGCTCTGCAAGACGGAAAAAGTTCTGGAGCTGGATGGTGGTCAAGGTGGCACCACGACATGAAAGCGTTTAAGGCCACTGAACCACATGCTTTAAAATGGTAAGTTGTGAGTTATTTGTGTTTTACCACAACTTTAAAAAAAAGAAAAGAAAGAATTTTCTAACAAAACAAGATTTTCTAAAGCTATTTGTGACCATCCAAATTAAGAGCTTGGGATAAAAGGTAAACAGGTGTCAGCCTGTATCCAGAACATTTCCACCACACAATGTTATAAATGATTCACTCCCCTCCCAAAGGCTCCTAAGGCCATGTTAATGTTTGGTATTCAGCATGTTTTGGCTCAAAGTCCTTGTATAAACCAAAGACAAACCAAAGACAGCTATGGACAGGTCAACACAATCTAGCCTGAAGGATGTTCTGATTTATTTAAATGATCTTTCTAAGGAGGATAGAGTAGTTAGGCTTCCCTTCTTGTCCAGGTCTTATCAGGAAATAAACTTTTGAGGATAGGGGCCAATAGAAAGCTGCCTCCTGCTCTCGATGGACAGAAGAGGGGACAGCAGCGCCCGACCCTGCGTGAGCCTGCATTCGACACTGCCCACTCCGCCGGCTCTCCCAGGACAGGAAGGACGAGGACTACAGACTGCAAAGCCAGGGTAGAGGAAAGGCCGTCTCATCACAGCATCCGTTCTGGGGGAAGAATGCCAGCCTACGTGTAAGTCTCCCAGAGGCCGGAGACAGAAGGAAGTGGCAGAGGTGGGGCTGGGGCTGGACAACTTACATCATTTCTGTCCTTTTTTTTTATCCATACATACTCAATAAAATTTTTTTTCTCCTTTGCTGTGTCATGTGGCAAGTGAGATCTTAGTTCCCTGACCAGGGATCAAATCTCAGTCTCCTGTACTCAAAGTGCGGTGTCTTAACCACTGGACCGCCAGGGAAGTCCCTATTATTTTTTAATTGCTAGAATTTAAGAACAACTAATTTGGTCCAGTTATGCTGCAGGGCTAAAGAGCTCTGACACAGAAGCAAACCTGGAAACTATTCTACAATAAGAATGGATGAAAAAGAAAGGACAGAAATGATATAAGTTGTCCAGACCCAGCCCCACCTCTGCCACTTCCTTCTGTCTCCGGCTTCCGGGAGACTTATATGTAGGCTGACATTCTTCCCCCAGAATAGGTGCTGTGCTGAGATGGCCTTTCCTCTACCCTGAGAGTAGTAAGCTCTCCATCTCTGGAAGCATTTAAGCAGAGGCTGGGCTACCATTCTCTGGTTTGTAATCAGGGAGATTCCTGCACTGGATGTAGGTCAAGTAAATCCTAATATTTCATAGGAAGGAGTGAAAAGATAACATCTCATATTATTTTCTTGGGGAAAAAAATCCAGCCATGTTAGTTTGTTGTTTGGAGAGGAGGGGACAGAAGAACTAAAAACAGCTTCGTCTAGCGAGCAGGGCTGAAAATGGGAAGGGATGGGACAAGAGACGCTGGTTATTATTATAAGCCCTTCTCTGATTCTTTGCCGTGAGCATGCGTTAATTTGATAAAAGTTTTAAAAGTTAAAAAAATAATTCCCATGGGTTAAAAAAAAAAACACATATTAGTCATGCAGTTGCTAAACAATGCATTTTCCAAAAATAATTAATTACATGGGAAAACCCACGAAATTTGACATATGAATACATAAACACATATAAATATACCTAGAAGAAGAAAGAAGTATAGTAAAATGCTTTCACTGGTTTTCTCTAGGTGGTCAGAATACCAGAAATAATTATTCTTTGTATTTTCCTGGAATTTTTCACTAATCACAGTAATTACTCGCAAATGATCATTATTACGTTTAACAATTTTTTTCAAGTAAAAAGCATTAGTAACTGTGGTAGATTAAATATAGCTACAAGTTCTTTGCATCAAGTTGTGGAGCGGACCTTCCCTCTTGAGTCTGGGCCGGTCTGCTGGAAGATGACAGACCTCAGGGAGCCCGAGGGCCTCCTCCACCAGCCAGCATCGACCATCAGACATGGTGAACTGAGGCCATCTAGGACAGCGCAGGCCTGATGCAGCTAGTTTCTAATTCAGGCCAGACTGGCACAAGAGCTGCCCAGCCGACCATTTTTCAAACTCTTGAGCAGATAAATGGTTGTTGGTGGTGTTTAGCTGCTAAGTCATGTCCAAATCTTTTGCAACCCTATGGCCTGTCCTCTCTCCATGGGATTCTCCAGGCAAGAACACTGGAGTGGGTTGCCATTTCCTTCTCCAGGGGATCTTCTCAACCCAGGGATCAAACCTGAATCTCCTGCATTGTAGGTGGATTCTTTACCACTGTGCCACGAGGGAAGTCGGACTTGTTACATCCATCCTAAGTCACTTCAGTCATGTCTAACTTATTTTCAACCCTATGAACTGTAGCCTGCCAGGCTCCTCTGTCCATGGGATTCTCCAGGCAAGAATACTGGAGTGGGTGCCATGCCCTCTCCCAGGGGATCTTTCTAACCCACGGATCGAACTTGTGTCTCTTATGTCTCCTGCACTGGCAGGCAGGTTCTTTACCACTAGCACCACTTGGGAAGACTTGTTACACAGCAACAGATAATTGATACAATAAGAAAGCGGAAACGCTCAGTTATCACATACCTGTCCAAGGGATGCCAGTGACCTCGGGGCTCCACTCGCTCCACAAGCCATTCCCAAATTCCTCCTGGGCCCGAAGCTGCACCACGTGCCTCCTGCCACTCCAGGCATCACGGATGATGCAGAGATGCGAGGAATCCTTTATCTGTGGGTGAGAGGAACAGTGGACTCTGGGGTGGAGCCTGAGCGGCACCTGTTAGCTCCACAGGGCCCTTGGAGTCCTTAGACACCCCTGTCCTTCAGGTGCTCCCTCTTTCAGGTCCAGTGGGCCACTCAGCTGGGCAGGAGGCTCGCAAGAGGTGAAGTTGCCCTCAGGGCCAGCAGGAGCAGAAGCTAAGTCACTGCCCCTGCCCCCAGGCACCACAGAAACTGCCAGCACACCCTTGACCTGTAGACAGCCCATTTCTCCCCCCAGGTCACACTCTTGCCCTCATAAATGGGCCCGTAAGGAGGAAATTGGTCTGGCATTATTATTCCCACTTTATAAGTGAGGAAGCCAAGGCTCAGAAAGGTCCAGGGACTTTGGAAAGGCCATGCAAGTAGTGAGCGGCTGACCAGGACCCAAAACTCATTTTTTTCTTTCTAGTACCCATTGCTGTGAAAGTGCTACACTCAATATGCCAGCAAATTTGGAAAACTCAGCAGTGGCCACAGGACTGGAAAAGGTCAGTTTTCATTTCAATCCCAAAGAAAGGCAATGCCAAAGAATGCTCAAACTACTGCACAATTGCACTCATCTCACATGCTATTAAAGTCATGCTCAAAATTCTCCAAGCCAGGCTTCAGCAATATGTGAACCGTGAACTTCCAGATGTTCAAGCTGGTTTTAGAAAATGCACAGGAACCAGAGAACAAATTGCCAACATCCGCTGGATCATCAAAAAAGCAAGAGAGTTCCAGAAAAACATCTATTTCTGTTTCATTGACTATGCCAAAGCCTTTGACTGTGTGGATCACAATAAACTGTGGAAAATTCTTCAAGAGATGGGAATACAAGACCACCTGACCTGCCTCTTGAGAAACCTATATGCAGGTTAGGAAGCAACAGTTAGAACTGGACATGGAACAACAGACTGGTTCCAAATAGGAAAAGGAGTACTGTCAAGGCTGTATATTGTCACCCTGCTTATTTAACTTATATACAGAGTACATCATGAGAAACACTGGGCTGGAAGAAGCACAAACTGGAATCAAGATTGCCGGGAGAAATGTCAATAACTTCAGATATGCAGATGACACCACCCTTATGGCAGAAAGTGAGGAGGAGCTAAAAAGCCTCTTGTTGAAAGTGAGAGAGGAGAGTGAAAAAGTTGGCTTAAAGCTCAGCATTCAGAAAACGAAGATCATGGCATCTGGCCCCATCACTTCATGGGAAATAGATGGGGAAACAGTAAAACAGTGTCAGACTTTGTTTTTTTGGGCTCCAAAATCACTGCAGATGGTGACTGCAGCCATGAAATTAAAAGACGCTTACTCCTTGGAAGAAAAGTTATGACCAACCTAGATAGTATATTCAAAAGCAGAGACATTACTTTGCTGACTAAGGTCCGTCTAGTCAAGGCTATGGTTTTTCCTGTGGTCATGTATGGATGTGAGAGTTGGACTGTGAAGAAGGCTGAGTGCAGAAGAATTGATGCTTTTGAACTGTGGTGTTCGAGAAGACTCTTGAGAGTCCCTTGGACTGCAAGGAGATCATGCTGCGATTCATGGGGTCACAAGGAGTTGGACACGGCTGAGCAACTGAACTGAACCCATTCTACCATCCCCTGAGTATCTAAGGACTCTTTACTGTCCAAGAATAAAAGAAAAATTTACCGCCAATGTTGTGAATGTCTTTGACTGTTCGGTCCGGTATCGGAGCTCAAACTGTAGCCTGTAGTAATATGAGTTCCAGGAGGGGGGGTCTTGCCAGGTGACCCTGAGCCAGCGGGGGTTTCTGTCCACCGCGCTGACCGTGATGTTGCCAGGTGGGTCGGGCTGCACTGTGGGGAAAGGGAGCACAGCTCCTGTGTGGCAGCAAGCACGGTGCAAAGGAGAGACCCAGAAGACGGCAAGCCCCGAGCAGGCAAGACCCCGCCTCCAACCCCCGCCCACTTCTGCACACACATCCCTGCCACAGTCAGACCCCTGGCAAGTAAAGCACAAAAGGCACCAGCTCACCAAACCCTTCACCAGGCCACTCCAAAAGGCGCATGAGGAACATTAAATTAAAAAGAAAAAAAAAAAACAGCTAAAGGGCAGAGGGAGGCCTGAAGAGCTCACTTACGGAGTTTGAAGCCGTCAAATCCTAGGGGGCTGCTGGACTTGTTCCCGGCACTGTTGGCGACACACAGGGACACTACGTAGAAAGAGGTATCTCCCTCAGGGACAGCCAACTGGCAGGAGAAGCGCTGGGTCTCGGGGGAGTACTGGCACGCTTCTGGAAGCCTTGCGCCGGACTGTGGAGACAAAACAAGGGCGGGGCTCGCTATCAGCTGCTGGCACTTACCCAGGACTGGGCTGAGCAGGGGGCCGTGCTGAGGCGCTGAGGCTCTGGGGTCTCACCCCGGGGGTGTTCATCTCCACTCCCCACACTGAGTGGCACTTGGGATCTTGAGTAAATTCTCCAACCTCTCCAAGCCTCTGTTTTCTCACTCAAAAATGGTAATGTTAATAGTGCCCACCTCACAGGGCTTTCTTAGGATTAGTTGAAAAATGAGTGTAAGACATATAGCTTAGCCCCTGGCACCGCCGTCAAAGGGGCTGAACTAGAGGGCGAACTCAATCGCCATGGCATCACGGAGGCCATGCATTCAGGCTCTCTGCCAGGCCCTGTGCTTTGGCCTATGTGGGGGATGCAGAAAGGAACCAAGAGGCCCCACCCTGGCCCCAAGATACTAACAAAAAAGACCTGCCCTCAGAGGACTAGGATAGCCAGTGGAATGCCATTCCAGAAGCTCAAAGTGCTGGAGGGGTTTGCAAGGAGATGGGAGTGTTTCTGGCAGGTGAGCCCAGAAAGGATTTCTGGGTGATAGAGATATTAGAGTTGAGTCAGACACTCTCCCACCTAGTCTGGAAGCCTGAGACTTCACCCACATATGACATGTATGGGCCTGTGAGGCCAGGGCAGCCAACCCCCTCACTGCCACAGGACAAATCAACCATCAACCTCTGTTTTGAGTCTGAACCCCAGGCCCAGGACAAACTCTTTTCTTCTTGGAAGCCCGCCCCCACCTTCCCAGTCTGAGTTAGGGCCTCCCTCCCCTCCCTCCACCACCACCCAGGCATCCATCCCACAGGACTGTGGTGTGTCTCCTACAATCTGTGGGCCCTAAGAGCAATGTGTGTTAATTGCTCAGTCATGTCTGACTCTGCGACCCCATGGACTACAGCCCTCCAGACTCCTCTGTTCATGGAATTCTCCAAGCAAGAATACTGCAAAGGGTTGCCACTCTCTTTCCAGGGGATCTTCCCAACCCAGGGATTGAACCCAGGTCTCCTGCACTGCGGGCGTTTTCTTTATTGTCTGAGCTACCAGGGAAGGCCTAAGCGCAAGGGCCAGTGTTTTTTTTTTTTTGGCTCATGCAGCACAGCATGTGGGATCTCAGTTCCCCCACCAGGGATCTAACCTGCACCCTCTGCATTGGAACCGTGGATTCTTAACCACTGGACTGCCAGGGAAGTCCAGGGGCCCAGCCTTGCTTGCCTCCTGTCTCTCCTTCAGCCTGGTAGAGCACCCAACCCACAGCAGATGCTGAACTTGACAAACACTTATGGAGAGAGTGAGCAAGCAAGTGCAGCGGGGCGAGGGTGTGACCGCAGGCACACACATGAGCAAAAAGAGCAGAACACACAAAACCTCTTTGCGTTTCACCCTCAGAGTCCCAGGATGGGCCTGAGTGGGTTCTGGGGGGACCTGAGGCTCTCGCAAGGGCTCCCCATTCCCCCTTCCTCGCACCGTGAAGACAGCCCAGGAGAGGCAAGCAGGTGTGCCTGAGGCTACTGTCAGGAGCGGGTTGTGAACGAAAACGCCCTGTCCTCTCGCACTCTTTCAACACACCAAGTCTTCCCGTCCGAGTGTCAACTGAATAAGCTTTCTCTGGACTGGTCTGGGCAGCAGTCGGCCACAGTATAGAACATCTCCTCTAAGCAGAAATGCCTTCCAGGTCCCAGACAATTTATATCCTAGCTCAGCTTCAGGTTGTGGAGACTGGTGACCCTCCCTGACTTGGAGTGTGAGCTGTCAGTCCTAATGGCAGCTGCGTCTTGTGCAGACGGGCAATCTATACACATCTGTGCAGAGACCAAAACACAAAAGTCACCACCAGGTGACTCTCTGGAGACAGGCACAAGTTTAGACCAAAACACCCTGACGACATCGCTGCTTGAATTTTCTGATACTGTGATGACTGTCAGCTCAAACTCAGGGATAGACATCTAGACCAAGGGGCCTCTGTGCTTCCCAGGAGTCACAGTGGTAAGTCTGCCTGCCAGTGCTGGAGACACAGGAGATGCGGGTTCGATCCCTGGGTGAGGAAGATCCCTGCAGGAGCGCATGGCAACCCCTTCCAGTACTCTTCCCTGGAGAATCCCATGGGCAGAGGAACCTGGTGGGCTACCGTCCAAAGGGTCGCACAGAGTCAGACATGACGGAGTGAGCACTCACTGGGACCTTGGCTCTGAGATGGAAACAGAGAAAACTGCAGAGGTGTGGTCATCCACCTGCTCCACCTCCATGCCCGAGCTCATCCCACTTTGCGCCGTTAGAGCTGAGTGATATTCCACTGTAACGGTGTGCCACGATTTCTATACCCATTCATCTGTCAATGTGCTGTCAGGTAAAGCGTCCAGAGTGGCAGTTAAAAGGCAGACAAAGAAGTTTAAAAGCCCATGAAAAACAGAGCAAAGGGAGAACCTACAGCCAGGAGCTTCAGCAGGAAAAACGTGCCCAACACGCCCGCTTCCCTAGTTGGTCTCGGATACAAGCCCTGCTTGACACGGGCAAAACAAATCAGACGCGGAGGACTGCTTTGGGGAAGGAACGAGGACATAAAAACTTAAAATAGGGGGGCTCCACTCCTACGGGGTCAGCCCACTCTCACATCTTGGAAGTGCATTTTGTCATGCCCCTTGTTTAGTAAATCCTGCCTGAGGGAGCTTTCTAGTCTCTTTTAACTCTACGACAAGACAAAGGACCAAGCGCGGAAACACAGCTGACAGGGCCATCTTCCCGTGCCACAGGGACCACGGGCCAAGTGTGACTTCCTGCCCCACTGCTCCCAGCTACCTCTCCCCACTCTATCACCGCTTCCACTCACCCGCCATGATGATAGGAAAATCCTGATAAGCTCACAGTCAGGACTGATCAGGAGTTGTCCTTCCCCACCCAAGGACATCTGTGTCTTCTTAAGAGCAACACCCAAAACCTTTGTATTTTGAATGAAATGAGATAGACGGGGGTTTGATTCCTGGCAGCGCTACCTATTAGCTAGATGACCTTAACAAACTAATTAGTCTCTGTGGTTCAGTTTCTCCATCTGTTAGGGAGAAAAATAACAACTCCCACGCCTCCACCCTGGCTACTGTGTGGACAGTGCAAATAGGGTAGCACCCTGACCAGTACAGGGTGTGCTCTCCTGGTGAACTCCCCCTCATTCCCTTCTCCTCCATTTAAAGTACTTGTTCAGTCGCTCAGTCGTGTCTGACTCTTTGCGACCCCATGGACTGCAGCACACCAGGGTTCCCTGTCCTTCACTATCTCCTGGAGCTTGCTGAAACCCATGTCCATTGAGTCGGTGATGCCATCCAGCCATCTCATCCTCTGTCGTCCCCTTCTCTTCCTGCCTTCAATCTTTCCCAGCATCAGGGTCTTTTCCATTAAATCAGCTCCTCCCATCAGGTGGCCAAAGTATTACTTTCCAGTAACATTTTGGAATCACTGGTCAGCCAGTTCCTCTGAGAGCTCCCTGATTCCCCATCACTCCTGGAGCTTCAGGAAGGATGGAGGAGACAGACACACTGCCCAGCCAAGATACTTACAGCTTTTTCACCAGTAACACGGCCTTGGTGGTCAGGGATGGAGGCCTCCGAGGACTCCACTCACAATTCACGCTACTGAGGGGGCTCTTCTGGAAGCAGGAGATCTGGGGCTTCTCCGGGGGAACTGGAAGGAGAGAATAGAGGCTGAGGAGGCAGCACACTTCACCTCCTTTCTGGGCTCACCTCCCTTCTGAGGGAGCTCTCAGCTCAGCCCTGCCACCCCACACTGCCCTGGTGCCAGCCTTCACTACAGCCAACAGCCACGAACAGATCTTACTAGGCTGGGAAATTAAAGGAAACCAAAGTCCTCATGTCAAGCTAGGAGGTGGGCAAGTGAGGGGAGAAACCTGGGAGGCTAACTTGCCTAAAGGGGAGCACAATTGACAGAAAAAAAATTGGGGGCTTTGGAGTTACACTGGTTGTGTGGGCAAGTCCCAATCTCCCTTCAGTTTTCTACTATAAAATTAAATGATCGAAAAATGATCTCATAATACTGCTTTCTCTCACTGGGACACTGGGAGGACTATCCAAGACACCAAGAAAGAAAGTCCCTCAGCACAGGGCCTGGCACACTGGGCGTCTGACTCTAGGGTATCTTAAGAGAGACGAGGGAACTAGGAACCAGCTAATTCTAACAATAAGAATAGTTCGTTCGAGAGCTTACTATGTGCCAGAAGATTTAATCTTTACAATAAACCTGAACTAGGTTAATAAAATGAACCTTATTTTACCAACAAGGGAACTGAGGAGCAGAGAAGTTAAGCCGTGAAGGAGGAGGATTCAAACCCAGGCTCCTTGTCCCCGGACCCTCAACCCCTAAGCACCCAGCAAGACCGGAGAGACGGCATCTCCTTCAGCCAGCCACCCCCACCCAGCTGGAAGCTCAGCCAGCCTCACTGGCAGGCGTCACTGGGCCTTTCCCCGAAATGCTTGGGCCAAGGAAATGACAAGAATTTAAAGGGTCAAGTGGGGGAATCTCTCCCTGGAACACGCAGAGCCATGCAGGGAGCTCTGAGGACGCCACTCACCATCCACCACCAAGAGCACTCTCCCAGCTGGGTGGCCTTCCCGGTAGCATGAATAGTTTCCGGAGTCGCTGAGCTGCACGGACTGCAAAAGCAGCCACCTTCCCACGCCAGCCGGTCTGCCGTGGTGCGAGCCTGTCTGATTCCTGAGCACCCAGTGAACTGTGGCATTGTCCTCTGGTCCCCCACCTGGGCAGGTCAGGGTGACATTGGCCCCCGGCACGCTGGTCAGCACATTGCTTGCCACCTCTGCCAAGGGAGAAGACACTGGGTGAGACCGCAGCAACCTGAGCAAGGGACCTCATTTCCAATTTGGAGAGCCACAGAAGGTTCTGGTGCTAAACATCTGGCCCAGGCCACCATCACCCCTTCCTGGGTTATAGGAACGGCCTCCCAGCCCCCACCTTGGCCATCTCCACCCAGTCGTTCCACTGAGCCTTCCAAACAGGCTATCTGGTCACCCCGCTCCTTTGATTGGCAGCCCTTCAAGGGCCTGCCATCGTCCACAGCAGGAAGTCCAAGTTTAGAGGCTGGCCCACAGGGCTTTCCACCACCTGCCCCTTGCTGACCTCTGAACCCTCACCTAGCCCGCTCAGCCTTAGAAGGGATGGAGCCCCTCCCCACAGGCTGCCGAGCTCTGCTCACACTAAAGCTTTGCAGGTTGGGGGGACACTGTTGCTGGGCCTCCCCCCTGCTACCTCCTCCTGTTGCCCCTCTCAGCCTATATGTCGCCTCCCCACAGCCCTTCCCTCAGCTGCTCTAGGCCCCCCCATTCTACCTCCGTCACCACATGACCTCTCACACGCTGCCGTTTAATTAGCAATTTTACATCCACCTTCACTTCAGGACTCCAAGTGCCACAAGAGTAGGGGCTCTGTCTTGTTCTCTGCTCTATTTTAGTGCCTAGATCGTTGCCTGGAGCCCAGCAGTGGCCCACTGAGCACTTGATGCATGTATAAATGAAGGCCAGGAACCCAGGGGGATGCATGAGTACACACGAAGTCTCAGAATCCTGGGGTCTCCGTGGTAAGTGGCCCATTTTACAGACAGTATCCAAGGCACCAAGGAATCGGGAGACTAGTCCAAGATCACCAATAACTTAGCAACACAGCTGAGATGCAAACCAGGTTTTCCAGCTTTGTTCAGCGCTCCCTCCACCTCCACCTCCACCTATCTAGCAGACCATTTAGGGCAATGCTATTTTTATTCTAGAGACAACATTGGAAAGTAAAAGAAAAGAAATGCACTCCCTTGAAAAATATCATGAGTGCTATTCAAGGCAAGGATATTAAAGATTAAAGGAACAGCCAAACTTTTTTTTTTAAAGTATAGGTTAAGGGGTTTCTCTGTGGCTCAGACAGTAAAGAATCCACTTGCAATGCAGGAGACCCTGGTTCAATCCCTGGGTGGGGAAGATACCCTGGCAACCCAAGGGAATGGCAACCCACTCCAGTATTCTTGCCTGAGAAATCCCACAGACAGAGGAGCCTGGTGGGTTACAGTCATGGGATCACAGAGTCAGACATGACTGAGCGACTAACACTTTCATTAAATAGGTTAAATAGATTCACAGCATCTAAGATTTAAATTAGTCTAACCAGCTAAGGAAACTGAATCCAGGGAAAACAGCAAGTTTTCATGTTAAGCACACTTGGTCCTTCTAACCAAACGTGTGGTCATGTATTAGCAAACAAGCAATTTCTGGTCAAAGATTTCCAAAAGGCCCAGCAACAGTGTCCCCCAACCTGCAAAGCTTTCTTGCTTAGGAAGCACTCTTAATCTCTCTCCTTCCTCCCACCAAGGCAGCTGTCAGAGAGGAAAGACTAAACTTCCAGGAGGACGACACTCTCAAAGCCAGCTGGGCTGGCTGTCTAGACAGACCCCGGTCACAGCCCAGCAGCCAGGGACACGGCCACAAAAGGGACAGTGACTGGGGATTTCCCTGGTGGTCTAGCGGCTAAGACTGCACACCCAATGGAGGGAAACCGAGCTTAATCCCTGGTCACGGAACTAGATCCTACGAGAGTTTGCAAGCCACATCTGAAGATCCTGTGTGCCACAGCCAAGACCTGGCACAGTCAGATGAATAAACAAATGTGGGGGAAAGGTGGAGCGGACAGCAGCAGCTTCTCTCCGGCTACACAGACTCCCTTCAAGCTTCCTTCTCACCTTATCACTTGGAGCCCGAGATCCCGACCGAGGCATGCTCTGCCCCAAGACTGGCAGGTAAGGGACACATCCAGGGACAGGATAGCAGCCTATCACTTACGGTTTCTTTCTCTTCACCACCAGAGCCTTGGACTTTGGGTGAGAAAAATGGTTGCGTCTCAGCATGCAGCCGAGCAAGTGTGGGCAGGTTCCTCACACGCTCTGCCTCACCTCCCCCCACTACGGGCCAAATGACCTACATCCAAAGAACATGTGAAGAGGCCCCCAGAGCCAGGCACCAGTGAAGAGGATGCAGTTGGGCAGCAGAGAGACCTTGCCATCAAGGATAAGACATGTAAGATGAATCCACTCCTGGAGACTGGGACAGAGAACCCAGGGCTCCCCTGGCCATCCCAGTCCCTAGAAGACCAAGTCCAGTGCCTGAGGGTACCTCCATGCCCACAGGGCTTAAAAAAAGTATAAGAAGCCCTAAGTATACCTTTCACACATAATCTTTAGTAGTATATTTTTAGCATTTCAAATATCATTTTTAAATGTGGTCTATGATATTGAACACATGCAAATTTATATGTGTAATGTACAAGAAAGTTACAAAGCATGAAACACCCCTGATTTCCTGCCAACCAAACCACTAGCAATCATTGGCTCTGAAGTTCCTTCTGTGCTTCTGAATTCCCTCAGTCTCCCTGCTCATCCAATGTGAGATTTGGGGCATATCACTCTCTCACTTTTACTTTTTAAAATGTATTTTTATTTATTTCTGGCTACACTGGGTCTTCGTTGCTTTGTGAGGGCTTTCTCTCGTTGCAGTGAGCGGGGGCTACTCTTCATTCCGGTGCACTGGCTTCTCATTGCAGTGGCTTCGCTTGTCGCAGGCTCTGGAGTGCAGGCTTAGTGGTGGTGGCACGCGGGCTTAGTTGCTCCTCAGCAGGTGGAATCTTCCCAGAGCAACGATCAAACCCCCAACCCCTGCACTGGCAGATGGGTCCTTATCCACTTCCCACCACCAGGGACGTCCACTCCCTCTCTAAAAAATAGGTTCAGCTTCGCTATTCACGGATCCCTAAACTGTTCTCAACTTTGTGTGATATCTGAAATTTACATAGATTGTAGATAGTCTTCTGCGACATGCTTCTGTCACTCATTACGTTTCTATGATTCACGCAGCTACAGTTATTTGTTTTCACTGCTGTGTAATGTTCCATTGGACCACGATCTTATTCTCCTGCCGAGGGAGGTTTTAGGCCATTTCCAGTATTCTGCTGTGTACTAAAGAGTGTGCTAACACATTTCTCCAATGTGGCTCTTGGCGCATTTGCCCAAGAATTTCCCTGAGTAAAACTGCTGGTCCCAGTGTGTGTGTCTATGTCACACATGTCTTTTCCTTCATGACTGACACACAGTCCAAACCACTTGAATCTGGTGTACACTTGATGGAGGCTATGGCCAGCCACGTGCAGTCCACATACTGAATTCCATCTGTGCCTGAATGAGGTCTGAAAGACCCATCAACACTTTGAATCACTACCTCTATACTTTCACGTCTCCAGTTTCTCCTTGATAAAGCAGCTAAAGGACACAACCTAACATGGATGTCAAATTCATGAAAAAATTACCAACACTGTAGGCACAACGATGGAAACTGTCAGGAATGCCCCGGTGGGTCAGTGGTTAGGGATTTGCACTTCCACTGCCCGGGGCACAGGTTCGATCCCTGGTCCAGGAACTCAGATCCCACAAGCCTCTTGGTGAAGCCAAAAACAAACAAACGAAAATAGATGGAGACACTGTCCAAATAGAACAGTCTTCTTGTGGGTGGCCCCGCTGTGCAGCGCTTACAACATCCCTCCATCAGCTGATGAGCAGAGATTGAAATTCACAAGGAACCAACACACAATAGACTTTCAAAGGTGTTCAGAAGTCCAAGCAAGGGTCAAGGACCATGGCAGGATGAGCTTGCCCTGGTGTTTTCCACATGGAACTGTCTTTAACTATATATGGGTCTCCATCCCCAGTCATGAATATGAGACTGTGAACTCTACATAACACTCATCAGAGAACGCAGTGCGTGCTTAATAAATGTTCAATATAGGGTGCCAAAGAGGTCCCCACAGGGTCAGGGTCTCCACAGTGAAAACTTCCAAGAGGCCCTGTCACACAGGACACAGGGGTCCACGCGGTATTCCTCACGTTGTGCAGTGGGCAGGCCCTATACACAGACCGAAGTGCCAGCTTGTCACAACCAGGAGACGCGGAGCCTAGAACCAGAAGGGGCTCTCTTTTCCGCTTCTGCCTTTGCCAGTTCCAGGAAATACACTTCTCTGGTCACTTCCCTTACCCCCAGTTCAGATGGAAGCTCTTAACACGGTCAGTGACCAGCTTGAACAATAGCAGGGGCTGTCTGTTCCTGAATTCACGAACAATGGCCAGAGTATCTGTGCAGCCCAGAGAAATCACAAATAAAAAG
Organism: Aepyceros melampus; assembly: GCA_006408695.1. Classification (NCBI taxonomy): domain Eukaryota; kingdom Metazoa; phylum Chordata; class Mammalia; order Artiodactyla; family Bovidae; genus Aepyceros; species Aepyceros melampus. Next base: position 77,115 of record SJXQ01011515.1, on the reverse strand, counting down.
ACTTTTTTTTTCTCTTCTACTAAAGCAGAGCTTGTGGAGCGACATAATGGTCACTTCCTCTGCCAAGGAACTTGAGTAATGGTTTTCTGAATCTTTAAAACTGAGTCACTATTCTTTTATAATGGGGAATGATTAATTATAAACACCCATTGGCAAGTATTGCCTGTCCCTGCCCTTCTTCAAAAACTACATATTTCTTCTCGAACCTGTGAACAGCACTGTGTTAACTATGCTTTTGAAAACATTCTGTGCTTGATCATCACAAATACTCAGAGAGCAGAGACCGCAAGAAAATATACTTGCTACTGTCAGAAGTGGGCAGTGCCGCCCCTCCTCACCCTTCTGACCAAAATCTCTGAGTCAGTGCTTGTGACACTTGCAGGGCTGCGTGGGAGCCCCTGGGCATCTCTCTCTCTCTCTCTCTTTTTTGGCCACACTTTAAGGCTTGTAGGATCTCAGTTCCTCAACCAGGGACTGAACCCGGGCCAAGGCAGTGAAAGTCCGGAATCCTAACCACTAGCCCACCAGGAAACCCCCTCCTGAGCATCTCTTTGAAAAGGAAGAGGTGATATTCACAGAATGCCCTCCTGGTACTTTCACTCAACCTCCCCAAAGGATGGGACGAGAGGCAATTTCTTCCTCTTTCTTTCATCTTTCTACATGTTTTCAATTTTCTGTAAGTTGTTTGTATTACTCGTATAATGAACACACACACACACACACACACACACACACATATATATGTAAAACAAAGAAGCTACATAGCCTGGATCTGTCCAAGATATTATACCTAAAGAGGGTGGAAGTGGAGCAGAGTGCAGGGAACAGGGGTGGGGTGAGAGTGGGTTTTTCAGGACAAGCAGCTTCTGAGAGCACGACACAGGCCAGAGTGTGCACACCCCACCCTTGCAGCTCTGTGTTTTGTCACTTTTGCCGCACGCTACATGCTTAGCCCTAGCTGTGCTGGACTCATCCCCTAGTGGACACAAGGTCACTATCCCCCCCACGTGCCCTGTTTGCCTGCTCCCTGGAGTCTTCGAGAGCCCCTCCCTGAGGGGGGAGAGCCAAAGGAAGAGACACAGCGGGGAGCAGAGAGGAGGGAGCCGCAGGTAAGGCGGAGCTCCCAAGAGCATCCTTTCCTGTTCCCCACAGATGTGTCCCAGACATCCTCACGCTCTCACTCTGGGCGGTGAGGGCCGGGTTAGGAGAGTGGGGAGGGAGGGCTTGGCCCTGCACACTCTGACATTCAGCACAGCACGCAATTTAACATCTGCCCTTGAGCAACTGCTCAGACATTTGAGCCAGGGTTGCAAGCCGATGCCTGTCCCCTCCTTAAGAATTCAAGAATTTTTTTTTTTCTGTGCCCCATCAAGTGAAAGGCCAGAAATCCTAATCCCAGAGAGAGAACTGACAAGTTAGTGAACACTTACTATGCACTGACATTCTTCTCCACAAAACCCCATGGAGAACTCAAAACTGCCTATAACGCAGACCACCCTAAGATAAATGTCCCCAACGTATTGAGAGAACCAAGAGGGAGCGTAAAACATTCTTAAAGGGAGGGACCAAAGGAAGAGAGTTTTGAGACACAAGTGGGAGTTTGATAAATGGAGCTACAGGGAATTTATTGTTGTTATTCCTTCACTAAGTCATGTCTGACTATGCCTCACCATGGACTGCAGCATGCCAGGCTCCTCTGTCCTCCACTAGCTCCTGGAGTTCACTCAAATTCATGTCCACTGGTCAGTGATGCTATCTGACCATCTCATCCTCTGTCACCCACTTCTCCTGTCCTCAATCTTTCCCAGCATCAGGGTCTTTGTCTAATGAGTTGACTCCAAAGTACTGGAGCTTCAGCATCAGTCCTTCCAATGAATATTCAGCGTTGATTTCCTTTAGGATTGCCTGGCTACAGGGAATGGCATTCTATACAGAGGGAACAGCATGGAAAGGCGTTGAGAAGTAAGACATTAGGGAGGCAGGTATCTGATGTCCTCCAAGAGGATCAGAGCTGACTCTGCAGACAGAGCTATGTGCAGGCTCCATGCCCACCACCTCCAACCCCAGCCTCCGGGACTGAAGCCAACAGTGCCGCCTGGCATAGGGGAAGCAGCCCTATGTTATCAGAAGAGCAAGTGCTATTCCTGGTCTTGCCACCTGGACTTGCAATGAGCCTTGGGCCTGTCACAGCCCCTGCTGGAGCCCTACTCACCGTCTCTGTGAGATGAGGATTCAGACCACAATCTGGAGCTCCTTGCTGTCCCACCCTCCCTGTTCCTGCCATCTAGCATCTTATCACTCTGAATCACTAGCTCACAAAGGGCAGGAAGCATGTCTATGTCTGTTTATCTCAGACAATAGCCCAGCTTGAAAATACAATTAATCTGTGGATTTATGACTCTAAGAGTCGATGACGTTTGGAGAAGGACGATGGCCAGAACATCCCAATGCTGTCAGACAAATACACCTCCCTTATCCCTCAAGAGCCCCGGGGAGGAAAATTCCCTCAACCTCCTTCACCTTTCATTCCCTAAGGGGAAGAAAGTTTAGGTCCTAGTAACCTCTGACAACCAAACCCACACCTCCCCTGGCCCAGTGCTCATGCAACCCCACTCCCTGGGGACCCCCACCAAGGCCGACAGCTCTCAAGCCTGGGAACTTCGCAGTACAGCCCTGGGAAGTGGGGCTCTTCCCCATCCAGGACCTGAGATCGGATGCCAGAAACCCAGACAGCTTTGTTGTTTTTCTACTTCTACCCTTCTTCAAGTAAACTTGCAAATGTCAATAACCAGTGAAAAACACGCACACAGAGACACATATTTCTCAACTCCTTTGCAGCTTGTTGTTGCTTCTGCCAGCAAAAACAAGTTCAGCTTCCTGGCCCCATTTATGTAAGCTGTGGAGCCGCTGCCAGTGCCACCGCCGCCCGCCGACACGACTTAGCTCACGCCTGCTAATCCCACCGCCCCGGTTTCTGAGCAGGGACAGTTCTCCCAGCTGCGGCCGGCCGGCTGGCAGCATAGAACAGCCTCCAGCCTCTGGGGCTGCAGGGACACAGGATCTCAGAAGGGGTCACAGAGAAACCATGGGGACCCCGTTAGCAGGCAAGACCCTAATCTGGAAGGAGGTATCTGCTGAGAAGTCTCTAAGAGGAAAAAAAACATGGGCACCTAATGTCCAAAGAGAAACAGAAGCAGGATCTGGTCCCATGGGGCCTAGAACAAGTCCCCGATGTGCTCTACCCCCGTCCCTGCATCCCACTCCCCCAGCTAAGGACTGAAACCCATGTCCTGACTTCTCGAGTAATAATAGCTGCAACACTCAGCACCACCTACAGTGCTTAGCACGTGCCAAGCTGCCAGGCGCTTTACCTAAGAGCCCTACCCTCCTAACATACCTTGCTGAGGAGAAGGCTGGTCCCTACTTCTGTGCAAGTTCAGAGAAGTTGAGGAACGGACCCGAATGCACACAACTAGTGAGGGAGGGAGTCTGCAATTGGTTCCAGGTGGGTCTGACCACAGCCACCCCACCCCCACTCCCTGGGGGTCCAGGTGCCTCCCTGTGCTCCAGCCCTGCCCCTCTTCTCTGGGCTGCCCACCACCCTGCGTCTCCCCTTCCCAATTTCTTCTCCTCCTCTCTGCCTTCCCCAGGTGTTTCTGACCATCACAGAGGTTCCAGGAAGACAGTCCTGGGGTTGAGAGGTCTGGGGGTGGGGGCAGTTGGGAGGGGAGTGAGCCTGCCACATTAGTAGCCCCTGGGGGTATCTCACTGGAAGCCAGGGCCCAAGCAGCAGCACGCCTGTGACGATTTATAGTTTAAAAGTGTCCCCCAGACCCCTAATCGCACACTCTTACCAGATCACCCACTCACTTTCTAAAACTCCCCAGAATGCCCTCCCCTGCCACGTAGGGCCATGTGGTCCCAGCCACCCCTCCCCACAGACCCCTCCTCAGATGCTGACTCCCGCCTTCCTCCCTCTAATGTGTTTGTACTTCTCTACCTGCTTGCATTTGTCTCGTGTTGGCAGAGTCAGTATTTACCTTGGCGCGGTCTTGCCCTCTGTCCGCACCACGGACCCTACATCTACTGACTGGAGAGGGCCTGGGAGGCTCCTCTGGACCATAAGAAGGTAACGATGGCTGCTGACTCAGAGACCAGCGCGTGTGACCAGCTCCGCAGGAGAAAAACATTTCATTCTCCCCTGGCAGCATCACAAATAACAAGCTGGCCCCAGGCCCAGAAGGCCTGACCTGGGTCACCTTTCAGAGATTATAAGCTAATTAGAGGAAAAGATATCAAAGAAGGCAAACAATCTGACTTCCCTCCCCCACCAAACCCCAAGGAGCAGATTGAAAAGAGAGTAAACGCGAGACTCAGCAAGCCGCGAAGAAGGGCACGTGGCTGCAGACGGACTTGGGTCCAGAAAGGGGCTGGGCTGGGGCTACAGCCGCAGAGCGGGTGCTGAGCAGAGGGTCGCTCTTCTAGGGCTCTAAAGACCATTAAAGATGATTTAGTTTAGTCAACCTGCCCGTTTTTATAGATGAGGGCAACCAGGGCCCAGAAGTCACACAGCCAGTGTGTGGTGTAGCCAGAACTGGAAGCCTGGCTCATTATTGCCCCACATCCTTCCCAGGAGTACAGCAGCAAGGGTCCTGCCATCTTGCCTCTGAACTTGGCCTGGGAGTCTAATCAGGAGCCTGGCCCCCTTCAGGGTCTTTTATGAAGTGTTTGTTGAAGCAGAGGGTGGATGGGGTGCAGCACACACCTGATACCTATTCCCCCACCCCCATCCCAGGCCACATCCATCACTACCCCTCCCACCACTGGCCCCAGCTTCCAATCCTCCACCCCTTTAGATATGAGGAAGCAAAGCTAAAGATTTGAGAAGTCGCAAAGTGGAGGTGGCTTCTCCCGGCGACGTCGGTAGCTCAGTGCAGGAGATGCGGGTTCAATTCCTGGGTCGGGAAGATCCCTTGGAGTAAATGGAACCTCAGATATGCAGATGACACCACCCTTATGGCAGAAAGTGAGGAGGAGCTAAAAACCTCTTGTTGAAAGTGAGAGAGGAGAGTGAAAAAGTTGGCTTAAAGCTCAGCATTCAGAAAACGAAGATCATGGCATCTGGCACCATCACTTCATGGGAAATAGATGGGGAAACAGTGGAAACAGTGTCAGACTTTGTTTCTTTGGGCTCCAAAATCACTGCAGATGGTGACTGCGGCCATGAAATTAAAAGACGCTTACTCCTTGGAAGAAAAGTTATGACCAACCTAGATAGTATATTCAAAAGCAGAGACATTACTTTGCCGACTAAGGTCCGTCTAGTCAAGGCTATGGTTTTTCCTGTGGTCATGTATGGATGTGAGAGTTGGACTGTGAAGAAGGCTGAGCGCAGAAGAATTGATGCTTTTGAACTGTGGTGTTGGAGAAGACTCTTGAGAGTCCCTTGGACTGCAAGGAGATCCAACCAGTCCATTCTGAGGGAGATCAACCCTGGGATTTCTTTGGAAGGAATGATGCTAAAACTGAAGATCCAGTACTTTGGCCACCTTATGGGAAGAGTTGACTCATTGGAAAAGACCCTGATGCTGGGAGGGATTGGGGGCAGGAGGAGAAGGGGACGACCGAGGATGAGATGGCTGGATGGCATCACGGACTCGATGGACGTGAGTCTGAGTGAACTCCGGGAGTTGGTGATGGACAGGGAGGCCTGGCGTACTGTGATTCATGGGGTCGCAAAGAGTCGGACACGACTGCGCGACTGAACTGAATTGAACTGAAAGTGGAGGTGTGGTAGAGAGTGACTGGAAGGGACACAGGAGGGCCTGCTGGGGCTGGCCATACAGATGACTGGCGGTTATGTGGCTATGCTCAATTTGTGCAAATTCACTGGGCTGTTAGACTTATGCTGAGTACACTTTTCTGCATGTAGCTATCCTGTGGTACTCATTTTATAAAGCCCCAAAGTCCTCCTGCCATTCTTCCCCTCACCCCCACTGCCATGAGCAGACACACACACAGGCACACTCTGGTCCAGCTTCATGTCACCAGGAAGCAAGCCGCTAGAATGGAAGAACAGGCACGTCCACCCTTAGTGAAACTGTGAAACCCAGATTCCAACTTTTCTGCCTCCAGCCTGTTTCCGCTCACAAATAAACCTCACCAGGCCTACCAGGTTTTGAGCCAGGGAGACTCAGCATTATAAATATGTCAATGCTCCCTAAGTTATCTCTAAATTTTACTTGATCCTAATAAAAACACCAGGACTTTTTTTTTTTTCTTGGAACTAGGGAGCTGATTCTAGAGTTCAAACTGAAAAGCAAACAAGCAAAGATAGCCTGGACAATTTTGAAAAAGCAGAGAACTAAGAGGAGGATTAGCCCTACAAAACTCTAAAGAACAGTATAAAGCTATAGTGATGAGAACAGCGTGGCACCGGCACATGAGCAGATGGACAAAACTACAGAGGAGACTAGAAAGTTCCAAAATAACAGGAACCACAAAGAGCTTAGCCTGCATTACTGAACTGTGCCCTTAAAATGGCTCAGATGGTAAATGTTATGCAATGTGTATCTTACCACAATTATTTTAAAATAGCTTAATTTGAGTGTTGGCTATAAGTAAGTAAGTAAGTAAGTAAGTAAAGTCACTCAGTCGTGTTCGAGTCTTTGTGACCCCATGGACTGCGGAGGCAGATGCCTTAACCTCTGAGCCACCAGGGAAGTCCCGAGCGTTGGCTATATACAGGTGCTATTCTAAGTATGCACACGGATGACCTACCTTGATCTTCTCACCAGCCTATGTTGCAGGAGGCTGGTTACATAACTAATTCAGAGTCAGCCTAGACACAAACCCAGGCGATTAGGCCTCAGAATTTTTGAAATACTCAGTCTCCATCAGGCAGTATAAACCCAAGAATATACAGTAATTGGGTAGATTTTAAAGGTGACTTTTTAAAATCAATGAGAGAAAAATGGATTATTCAATAAACTACAAAAAAGGACATCAGGTAACAACCAGGAGTCAAAAAGTTAGTTAGAGCCATACCTCACTACATGATAAATTTAAATGGATCAAACATTTAAATATTAAAATTATTAAAAGTACCAGAAAAAAAAGAATCTTTTTTTTTTACACACACCCTCCAAAAGAATCTTTTAAAACAGTTTTGGCTTAGGGAAGATCTTATTAAGCATGATACAACATTTAAACATCATAAAATAAATTGATAAACTCAACTACAATTTTTAAAAAATATGCATGGCAAAAACTAACTGCCACCAAAAAGTCAAAAGACAAATGACAAACTAGAGAAAGTCTTCAAAACTCGTATCATAGAAGACTAAATTCTTTAATATTTAAGAGCTCCTGTAAACAAGAAAAAGACCAACAACCCAACTCTTTTTTTTAATGAGCAATGCATATGAACAGGAAACTCATAGAAACAGGCTATGCAAATATCTTTTAAATAAGCAAAAACCTGTATAACCACACTTAGATAAGATAAATGAAAATTAATTCCACATAGACACCATCTCAGGTTGATTACAAGTTTTCATCAGAGGTGTGGAGACAGGCATTCTCTCATTGCTACTGGGAGTATGAATTGGTGAAGCTTCCAGTCTCACTCAAAAGCACAAACACACATGGCCTTCAGCCCACAGACTCACCTTCATTTTATAAATTTTATAAATTTATGCTGCCCATGTTCTTTCACTTAGGCAACACAATGGACATGCAAACTGACTCCCGGAAGCACTATCTGCAATGGCTAAGCCAGGAAACAAGCCCAGAGATGATGTCTATCAAAAGGAAACTGGCTAAAGAAATTCGGTGTCCAGATAATGAAATACAAAAAAAAAAAAATTAAAGAGGAAGTTCTTTAGGGACTTCCCTGGTAGTCCAGTGGCTAAGACTCCGTGCTCCCAACACAGGGGGCCTGGGTTTGATCCCTGGTGAGGTAACTACATCCCATTGCAGCAGATAATCCATTCTGCAACTGGAGATTCCTCATGCCACAAGGAAGATCGAAGATCCTGTGTGCCATAACTAAAGATCTGGTGCAGCCAAATAAATTTAAAAAAATAAATTTTAAAAAGATATTAAAATAAAGAGGAAGTTCTTTATTTATAAAAATAAATGAACTTTTTCCTAGTCCATTGTCTAAAGTAGTTAAGAGGATTAGACACACCCAAGTTCCAAGCCTTGGACAGCCACTTACTACTTGTGTGACCTTGGGCTAGCTTCTCAACCTCCTTAGGTCTCACTTTTCCCATCCCCAAAATGGAAATAATAATAATGTGTGTGTATGTTAGTCATTCAGTCGCATCTGATTGTTGCGACCCCATGGACTGTAGCCTGCCAAGCTCCTCTGTCCATGGAATTCTCCAGGCAAGAATACTGGAGAGGGTAGCCATTCCCTTCTCCAGGGGATCTTCCCTACCCAGAGACCGAACCCAGGTCTCCTGCATTGCAGGCAGATTCTTTATTGTCTGAGCCACTAGGGAAGCCCAATAATAATTATTTCTAAAGGTTGTTGTGAGAGTTGTATTAGATAACTAATGTTAAAAACTTAGCACTATTCTCAGAACATACCTAATCTCTCAAAAAACATGAGCAATTATAATTATTATTCCCACTGCAATGGCGGGTCTTTCCCCTTTTCTATGAGAAAGTCTTCATACTACAGCCTCTCTCATCAAAATAGGCTCTTCAGATCAGTAACAGCAATCAAGCACCTGATTTTGTTTGTTTCGGCCTCAAGAAGTACTGCTCTATCTGTCTGAGCTTGGAGTGGCTTGGCTTAAGGTTGGCTGATTAAGTGGGCAGTCTAGAGACAGGCCTGAACTGTCTGCCCCCTGAGATGTTTTCTCTCTCTCTGCTCTCCTAGCTGCCTTGCTTAGAGATACAGAAAGCTCATTTGCAGGGACATGTGGTTATAAAACATTTCCCTGACCCAAAGTGGTATGAATGTATACCAGGGAGGAGGGGGTTATAGTGCAACGGCTTAAACATACACAGGGCCTTAAGTGTTTTTCTTAAAAGTACTGAAGAAGGACACTGCTGGGGCGAAATCAGAGCTGTCTTTGCCACATCAGTGTGTATGGAGTTGGTAAGTCTCTGAGAATACTGAGAAAAGAAACGCTGACCTTGATGTCTCCGAGCTTTGAGAAGGGTGGGAGCTGTGGGCGACATGTGATACAGTGGAAAGAGCAAGGTTCAGCGCAAAGTCTGTCATTTCCTTGCTGTGCCATCTTGAGTGAGTTTCTTAACCTCTCTGAGCCTTGGTTTCCTTTCGCCTACTCAAGGACACTGCCTCAACAATTCTCTGTCAATTTTTGGTCTCTCCTAGATTCTTTTCATCAGCATACAAACAGGATGAGATTTCAGTCATCTTTTTAAAAATTCTTTTCATGACCCCACGTCTCCAGCCAACGAACACTCCATTTCCTTACTCCTCTTTACAGGTAAAATCCTCAGGAGAGTGACCTCCACTTGCTGGCTCCTGTTTCTCTCCTCCTGTTCTCTTTCTAGTCCCCTCCTGTCAGCCTTAGGCCTCCACCATTTTGCCCAAATGCCTCACATCAAGTCAAGGTCACCAACGGCCTGAGGGGTAGCTACGTCCCCTGGTCAAGCTGTCTTCTGGCTCTCTCAGCGTCTGACACCACCAAGCTGTTCCCAGCTCTTGACGCACTGTCCTCGCTGCGTTTTCAGGACAACTCGCCTGGTTCCCTTCCCGCTTCCCTGGCCTCATCGTCTGTCTCCTCCTCTTCCAGGTCAGAGTGCCCCAGCCCAGCCCAGGACCTCTTTGCTTCTCCATCTACTTTCTCACCCTCTGTGATCTCAGCCATGCTCAAGACTTGACATAACCTCTGTCATCAGCTGACTCCCAAATTCATACCTCAAATTCAAGTCTGCATCCCCAAACCCTGGACTCCTATACCCAGCTCCTCAGCATCTTCTCTCCATTGTCTAAAAGACAGTTTAGTTTCAACACGTCTAAAACCAACTTTCTGATCTCCTCCCCACCCCCTGACAAAACCTGCGGCCCGACAGCCCACCCTCTCTATGCCAGGCACCAAGTCCCCTCTCACACACAGTTGCTGTGAAGAGAGAGTGAGATCATAGACGCAGAGAGCTTAGCACAGTTCGGTGTACAGTTAGCATCCAGGATGGTGGCAGTTGCTGTAACCACAGGGTAGAGAGGCAAGACTAGAGGAGGCAGGGAAGTTGGGAGGGGGAGGGAAGCTGAACAAAGGCATTGGGAGACAGCCTGGCTGGAAGTCAGGCCAAACTCAGGACCGTGCCAGAAATGTCCCCGACTCTACCAGAGATTTTGGACCTTTTTGGATCTCAAGTGCAGAAGAGAGTAAAGCACACAATGACCCCAAAGAAACTCCCCAGGGCTTCACCAAACAGAGTATGAGAGTTAAAAGCCTCTTTTTTGCTATCTTACAACTCCGGTCCTCAAGAACTCTCTTCCAAAGACGTGACACCTCAGTGACAAATAAGGACAGGACATCTAGAACTTCCCCGTCCACCTGGAGTCTAAAGAGCTGATGACCAAGGCTTGGCTTCCCCAGAGACAAACCCAAACTTCACCAGGGCAAGGGGCATCCAAGTGTCCTGACAGAGCCCTCTGCTCCAGAACTCGACAGGCCCTCAGGTAGGACCAGATTGTTAAAGAGGAGGCAGGAATTTGCCTGTACAAGTTGGAAGTATAAAGAATCCCTCAATATTTTTACATTTCCTCAGACTTTCATTCCAACATCATCTTCACGGTGAGAACTTCCCCAGCTTCCCCTCAAAAAGATCAGTTCCACATCCTTCTTGATTTGTACACATGGTTCCTATCTCCATCCCCTGCTTTGTTTTTCCTCTTTGTGTGTATATGTGTGTGTGTGTCTGTGTCTGTGTGTGCGCGTACTTAGTTGCTCAGTGTGTCTGACTCTTTGCAACCCATGGACTGTGTGTGGCCCACCAGGCTCCTCTGTCCATGGGATTCTCCAGGCAAGAATACTAGAGTGGGTTGCCATGCCCTCCTGCAGGGGATCTTTCTGACCAAGGAATCAAACCTGTGTCTCTTGCATTGCAGGCATATTCTTTACCATCTGAGCCACCAGGGAAGCCCTTCCCTCCTTAGCACTAGTTTCATACTATATATTTAATTTACATCCCTAATCGAAAGAAGCCCCAGTGAGCCCGGGAATTTTGTCTCTTTGGCTCACTGCTGTATCCACGGCTCTTAGAATGGTGCCTGGAACATCAGAGGAGCTCAAAGTGTTTTTTTCAGATGAATACATTATTGGCTACATGTATTTAAGCACTCGCCCTGGGTTAGAGATCTCACTGTGTGCTCTGAGTAGTACCTTACTTAGCACATTTCATCTTCATAACCACCCTTGAGGTAGTATATTATTTCTATTTTCCAGATGAGGACAGCAAGTCTCCAAGATGGTAAAAATCCCTTACTGAAGCTCACATTATTCTCCATGGCAGGGCTGGGCAGAGATCAGTCTGGCTCCAAAACCTTAACCATTAACTGTTCAAGATGAGCTGTGTTCATGTGGAAAGAAGGTCCAGAGAGGGATAAAAAGCAACAGAAAATCTCTGGAAGAAACTCCTTAGCACTCAAGACCAAGCGCTGTCCAGTAGAACTTTCTGCAATTATCAAAATGTTCTATACTTTTGCTGTCCAATATGGTAGCCGAGTGTGACTAGCGCAACAAAAGAACTACATTTTAAATTTGATTTCATTTTAATTAATTCAAATTCAAGCAGCCCTACTTAGTAAGTGGCTACCATATTAGAGAGAACAAATCTAGATCTTTAAGCCTCGCCTGGAAAAGCCCAGATTCAGTGATAGGAATGCTCTGGCTCACTGGGTGGGCTGGTAGCAGACAAGGCTGGTGAGATAGGAGAACCAGAGGGGAAGCGAAGGAAAGTGAGCAACTAGACCAGCTTTGTGTAATCCTTCCAAACACCCTGGAAGGGGAGGATTTCTTAACCCAGTCCACAGGCCAAGACGCAGAGGGTCAGAGACGTGATGTGCAGCGCGGATCCACAGGCCTGCTGCCTCGGGGTCTTGGTCCACCCCACTCCCCCAACAACTTGGTCCTGGAGCAGCAGGCACCAAGCAGGACAGGACAGAGGGTTTCCTCAGTCCCTCCTAGGGATTCACCCTTGACCTTTTTTTTTTTCCTTTTTTAAAATTTTTATTCATTTTTTTATTGACGGATAATTGCTTTACAGAATTTTGCTGTTTTCTGTCAAACTTCAACATGAATCAGCCATCGGTATACATATATCCCTTTTATATTCTACAAATCCTCAACATCAGCCTCAAAGGATGGAGGTTTGTCACCACGGTGAATAAATAAACACCTCGCTTCAAAGTCAACTCCTCAGATGAAAGAAAGAGGAATAAGCACGCAAGGCCCCACCCCACACCCTCTCAGGCACAGTTAAATCCTTTATGAACTTTTTCTCATGGAATTTGCATCAGAGCCCAGCAAAGCAGTTGTCATCAGGCCCACGTTGCAGATTAGGAAAGGGAGGTCCGAAAAGTTAAGTCACATGTCTGAATCCACCAAGACAGAAGATAAGAAACTGCCGGCGGTTCAACTCAGGCTTGCATTTGTAGGATTCCACCACTTGCAAGTGTGGCCACTTGAGAAGAAGCAACCCCTTGACCATTTTTAAACTCCTTTTAGGCAGTCTTTAGGTGGTGACTGTATAGTCCATGGGGTCATAAAGAGTCGGACATGACTGAGCAACTTTCACTTCACTTCACTTCACTGAGTAGCTGATTCCAGGGCTTCACAGGATTCATAACTGTTTTCAGCAGTGAGGAAACAAGTGAAAACAAGTGAAAGTGTTCATTGCTCAGTTGTGTCTGACTTTTTGAGATCCCATGGACTGTAGTCCGCCAGACTCCTCTGTCCATGGGATTCTCCAGGCAAGAATACAGGATTGGTTAGCCATTCCCTTCTCCAGGGGATCTTCCCAACCCAGAATCAAACTTGGATCTCCTGCATTGCAGGCAGATTCTTTACCATCTGAGCCACAGTCAACAAGAGGCGGGCTTTCCTGGTGGCTCTGTCGGTAAAGAACCTGCCTGCAATGTGAGAGACACAGGTTTGATCCCTGGGTTGGGAGGATCCCCTGGAGGAGGGCATGGCAACCCATTCCAGTATTCTTGCCTGGAGAATCCCCATGAACCAGAGGAGCCTGGTGGGCTGCATGCAGTCCATGGGGTCACAAAGAGCTAGACACAACCGAGCGACTAATCACACACAGCACAACAGGAGGCAGAGCTAAAGCAGGAGGGATTTCTGGCAACTAGAAGCTAGAAGTGCGGAAGGCCTTCCTCCAGTTCTTCATCGCACCGTTTAGCCAGTCATCCTCAAATTTGTGAATCACAAGTGGTATTTGTTGAAAAGGACATTCCTGAGCCTTACTTCCAAATATTTCTCTTCAGTAAATCTGGGGCAGGGGCCAAGGATCAGCATTCTCATCAAGTACCCACCCCCCACTCCCAGGGCACCCAGGCAGGTACACACACACACACACACACACACACACCAATTTTTACTCAAATAGACCCAGAATGAGCCTTTTGAGAAATATTGATTTAGGGTGAGACTAGGAACTAAAGAACCTCTTGATGAAAGTGAAAGAGGAGAGTGAAAAATTTGGCTTAAAACTCAACATACAGAAACCTAAGATCATGGCATCCGGTCCCATCACTTCATGGCAAATAGATGGGGTAACAATGGAAACAGTGACAGACTTTATTTTTGGGGCTCCAAAATCACTGCAGATGGTGACTGTAGCCATGAAATTAAAAGACACTTACTCCTTAGAAGAAAAGTTATGACCCACCTAGATAGTATATTCAAAAGCAGAGACATTACTTTGCCAACAAAGGTCCGTCTAGTCAAGGCTATGGCTTTTCCAGAAGTCATGTATGGATGTGAGAGTTGGACTGTAAAGAAAGCTGAGCGCCTAAGAATTGATGCTTTTGAACTGTGGTGTTGGAGAAGACTCTTGAGAGTCCCTTGGCCTGCAAGGAGATCCAACCAGTCCATCCTAAAGGAGATCAGTCCTGAATAGTCATTGAAAGGACTGATGCTGAGGCTGAAACTCCAATACTTTGGCCACCTGATATGAAGAACAAGACCCTGATGCTGGGAAAGATTGAAGGCAGGAGGAGAAGGTTGGATGGCATCACCAACTCGATGGACATGAGGTTGAGTAAGCTCCGGGAGTTGGTGACGGACAGGGAAGCCTGGAGTGCTGCAGACCATGGGGTCACAAAGAGTCGGACACGACTGAGTGGTTGAACTGAACTGACAGGAACGAGAGGCACTAGAACTGAAAGAGGTTGCCCTGAAGGGAAGTTTAGTGGTTAAGATAGGACCTTGAGATTTAAAGGTGTAGGGGTTTGTTTTGCGCACCGTCTTGCAAACAGAAGGCGAGAGGAACCTCAATCACAGATGTCCAGGCCTTCCACACCTGACACCTACGTCCCAGCTAGTCCAGCCCCCTAGACAGCAGTTCACTCGCGCAGCCCTGCCAGCTCTCAGATGTGTGGGCAGCGGCTGATCCCAAGGAAAACACGCCTCCTGGCTATAAGGGCCCACAGCCAGGAGAGTCATCGGATTTCCCCTCTAAACCAACTCCAGCCTCTGCTACTCAGCTCGGCCCCTCAGTTCTCCAAAGCACGATATCTCACAGTCATTTGCTCCATGCTTCCTGTACAATGTCTTTATTTTTGCTCTCAAGTTTGTGGGTTGAGTTCTGTGTGGGTGTGGGAGGGGAGCTGGGTATTTTCTACTTCTCTGCATGTTCCTTCTGAACTGGGAGGGCTTTCACTTCCTCCCCAAACTCTCAGTTCTGCCTTTTTCACAAGGCTGTCCAGGCCTTGAGACCACTTCGCCCAACCAACCTGAGCACCAGGAACATGGAGAACTGACTGCAACGGCCCTTGCAGTGCTTTATAGCAACTTAGGAGAAAAAGGAAGCAGCAGCTACAGCAGTAACCTCCCTGGGGCAGGTGCCCTGGGGTGTTGTGTGAGTAGCAACAGAGGCAGGCAGGGAAGGCTTGCTCCCTCCTGGGTGCCCCAGGCCTCAACCCTGCCTTGCCTCTCTCTGATAGAACACCGGGCAAACCCAGGCCGCCCCTTCCCTTGGCCTCCTCTGGCCAGCACCTGGTCAGCCAGAGGTGATGGCCAGGTTGTCCCCCAGATACCCCCAGCTCTGCTTGCCGGGCTAGTTCTCCATTTGGAGGTCTTGGGGATCTACCACATCGGAGCACAGCACCTTGGAGGTGTGGGCCTCCACCAAGCTGGCCTGACAACTTCCCGTCCCAACCTCTCTAAATGCTGGCCCTCCTCTCTAGAACAAAGTATTACTCAGATCCAGCAGAGAATGTATGTAAAGCACAGGAGGCCTTCCACAGCCCCTGTTACCGGTTGGGGTTATAAACAGTGCTGTGAAAAGGAATCCCTTTTCTCTCCTCCTTGAAGCACAAAGATCACAACCATTCAGAAGGCGAAAGGAGCTGCAGGCACACCAGCTCCTGGTTCTCTCCAGCAGGGAAGGATGATTGAAGGTGTTCACCCAGGGCAGTGAAATCTACCAGTGCGATCTAGCAGTGAAAGCCAGTCACCCGCCCCTAGCCGTCTATTCCAGAAGCCTGCCGGCTGCCCCCTTGGTTTTCCACTGTGGCCTCAAAGAAGCCTTCAGACCCTAAAATAAACCTCTGGAGAAAGGGTCCTCCAGAAGAGAGCCTTAGGCGGGCTGCAGGGCATGCCGCCAGAGCCCAGAGAGAGGGCTCGGCCAGCGGCACATCACAGTCCACAGGAGCAACAAGTGCCCTGTGCCCTCGGCCTCACCCCTCCTTCTCCCGTCTGAAAGGGGAGTCCAGTGTGTGCCAGTCTCAAGACGCCTCAATCCCCTGACCAAACCTCCTTACTTGGCTTAAATTCCCAGATCTGAGGCACAGGGCTTGCTAGAGCCGGTGTCTGCCTAAGCAAGTGCAGGCAGCGAACAGCCGGAAGGTCCGTGATTCAGCGCCCATGATGTCACTCCCTTCACAGTCAGGGCACTGTCATCCACACATCAACCCGGGGTCCGAGGGGAGAGCCAGCCGGGATGCCTTCTCCAAAAGCTGAGGGGCAAAGGCGGCGGTGGCATAAAGGACGCCCGGGGCAGGAATTCCACTCCGCTAGGGCATCTCCTTTTAAAGTAACCCAGGACGCAGTTGTGTAAGGACTCCTGGGGGCACTGGGAAGGAGACCCGAGGATCGGGTTGCTGAGAATACACCACGTCCTGTACGAGGATCGCAGAGAGCTTACCGGAGGCAGAGAAGTCACGGGGAGAGCGCGCCGGGCCGGAGCGGCCGGACGCAGCAAGGGGGCGCGCGAGCGAGCGCCCGCGGGGGGACAGCTGGGGGAGCCCGGGCCCGCACTTTGTGCCGCGGGGACCCCAGCTAGCCCGGGGCAGGGGAGCCGTCACCGCCCCCTGCCTCCCTCCGCCGCCCAGCGTCTCCCGCAGCCACCTCGGTTCCCCCACCCGCCAGCTGCCCCAGCCCTCCCGAAGCGCCCGAAGCCCTTACCCAGCGCGGGGCAGCCCTCCAAGGCCAGCGCCGTCCCGGACGCGGCGAGGAGGGCGGTCAGCAGCGCGCAACGGACGGCCAGCATGCTTCCTCCTCGGCTAATGCCCCATGTTC